>JACXGM010031396.1:0-12976 GCA_016801145.1 Umbra pygmaea
GCGCTGTAGAGCCCCCCTGCCACGCCCGGGTACGGGCTTCAGCCCGGCTCTGATGGCCGCGGGTTCTGACCCGTGTGCAAATTTTCAAGAGTTTTTGAGCATGTTAAGGGCCTCAAAAGTGCCCAAAAGGTAGGAAAAAAATAATAATAATAATCCTTTGAAAAACAAAAGGGCCTTCGCCGTTGGCTTGGGCCCTAATGATTGCAAAAAACAAACATTTAACATGTTTTCAATAACAATATTTAATTGATTGAATATATACTTACTTTATTTATTTATAGAGCACTATTCGTGCATAAAAGGCATCTCAAAGTGCTGAAAACGCATGATCATGACAATAAAACACAATAATAAAATTAAAAATAATTAAAAATATAAAAATATATATATATTGTCAGTGTATCATGTGAAAACCCAATTACATTTGAAAAACATTTGTTAGAGTCTGTTTTATCCATCAATATACTAGGCAACATATGAACATAGCCCCTGTATCTATGCAATGAATTAACAATGAATATTGTAATGAATTACAGGCTCTATTATTCTGAAAGGACAAATCAGAGTTTTTGTTGCCGACATGACGAAGTGTTGCCAGGCGAACGTGTTTGCCCCCCTGCTAGAACCGTGCTTGCTGCCTTGATTTTTGCAGACAACAACAGTGTGTTGTTTAGGGTGATGCCAGAGTTCTCTGAACTGGGTTGGGACACTGTGTAGGTGCCAACAATGATAAACACTCTGTGGTGGACACACCTTCCCACAGAAGAACAGCTCGACATCTTGGTTAAAGGGGTAATGCAGTTAAAATTGCCTCTTTAAAGATATTGGCACAGTGATGTAGAAATACAATTAACATTTGTTTGTGTGTTTAGGAACAGTTTAAGTGAAACAATGTCTAAAAATGAGATGCCCAGTGTGAAATTCCTTTTCAATAAACTACCAAGAATTTAATTCCTGGAATGATTTTCTGTTCAGGTGGGTCTTGGGACTTTAGAACCAGATGACAACACTTGCATTTACAATGGCTAAATCAAGTTGTGTATTAAATACAAACACACAGTGATGTATTAGAAATACAGTGATGAAAACAATTAGGACTTGTTTGACTGGGACAACTTGACAGACCTTGACACATTCTTAGTTCCAGGCTGTTCTTTCCCTGCGGCTGCCAATTAAACCACACCCTCAACGGAAGGTGGTAAAATGATTGTCTCCTTTGGCCAGAGTGGAGAAGTATTGCCTTGTTCTCCTCCCTGAATGTTCAAGATGGTGGCACCCCCTTGTGGGTCAGACAAGCAGATGCAGCTGGCTCAAGGAACTTATCATTATTCATGATATGGCCTTTTTTTCTCTCCCATTGATGAAATTGTAAGGGGGACACACTGTCTTTTCCTGCATTTGTTCATTCACGTGTCACACAGAATTTCTCTGGCCCTACTATGCATTTCTTCACAAAAAGTTACAAAAAATGTAGGTGATTGGCACATGGAGAGACCTAAAATTAATTTAACACTTGTGATTGATTAGTTGTAAAAAATGAATTGGCATTGTCTCAGTGGTCTGTCTCAGCTAATATTGTAATATTCAATGTAAATAGCCATTTTAGATCATTAGATTAGATGTCACAATCTCATAGTGTTGAAGGTATTAGTAATACCTGTGCGCTACTGCTTCCATCATTCTCTTTATTCAGTCTGTGCATGATTGGGATGCTCATCTCCTGTGAACGGACAAATGTATGGACAGAATAAATAGAAATATATGGAATATATGAAACATTTTTCTGTCAGGAATCAAACAACCACATGAATATGTAGGTGCAGTTCAAACTCAAAGTGCACAGCCCCTTGACACTTTCCCTTGATGCATTTCCTCAGGGAAATCCCTGTGAAAGCCAGATGCAGATTTGATTGCCATGTTAAATGCAGACCCAAAATAACTATAGTTACTGTAAACAAATTGAACTATTTACATGGAATATGAGGTGTGGTGGAACTGTAGCATATTACCAACAACAAAATGGCACAGCTAAAACATTTATGTTTCAGTTTCTCTTTTGACATATTCAGATCATTAGTATGTAGTAAGAGGTAGGCCTAATTTGACATGTTCAGATCATTATTATGTAGTACAGAGGTGGCGGCTGGACTTTCAAAGAGGGGAAGCTCATTTTCGGCCTACATCATAGAAATTTCCCATTTATTTATATGTAAATTCTGCCCTACATTCCTTTTCAAGAAACTGCTCTGTGACTTTGTCGTACCAAATAGGCGTATTTTCCAGTGACTTGACCAGTGTTCTCCCAATGGCCAGCAGAGCTAGGCTGCTTAAACGTCTTGACAGATTGTGTTACGGGTGTAGGGCTTGAGCTGCTTTAAACAGGAGATGCTCCTTCCTACATCTGTAGATGTTGTACCAATTGTTGCCACTAATGAGAACAGTTTGTAAAGCTGAGGCATTGCACTGTCCAACTCCATGTCTTTAAAGAACACCAAGTAATCTCACAGCTTTAACTTGTTACCCTGCAAGTCCTGATCTCAATACAGGACTTGAAGTTCAGACCTCAGTCTCCCTGAATCAAAGTGATGGCCATCATTTTCAGGACACTTTGGAAGACCTCCTATGGAAACACTTGTCTCATGTCATCAAATTTCCCTGGATTGACTAATTCTAAAAGCATACTTTACAAATTTTCAAAACGTTGAGGAATCTGCTCCAAGATGTTATCAATGATGGCCATGTACAGATTTCTGTAGCGCTCTTGGAAATCCTGCAATTGGGTCCGACGGCGCTTTCTCATGGGCTCATCTCCTGGGTCTGATGTGAGATCTGCTGCTTTGGCAGCTTGGAAAGCCCCCTCTGACCTCTTCTCTTTGACAAATACATTGCACTGGGGGCTATTACTTTCACTTTGGCCTGCAGACCATTGAGAGATGAAGCCATGACAGCAGCCCCATCATAGGTCTGTGCCAGAAGCTTATCCTTAAAATTGTCCTTCATGTTCTCATTTGATACATCAAAAACAGACTGAGCATCTCACCTCCCAGAAACATAAAAAAAATCCAATAAAGCACTCCTGAATTTTACCTGAACTATCCACATAGCGAACAATGACAGCGAGTTGGGCATGGCAGGATACCGGTATATCAGTTGTTTCATCCACCTAACATCCAAAAAAGGGATCATCCTGAATTTTATCTCTGATCTGATCAGAAACAGTGGCTGCAAGAGCAGAGATCAAGTCATTTTGAATTGTCAAACACAGTTGACTGAAATTTTGTGGACGGGATAGAGTCATATTTAGCTAATGTTTCTGTGAAATCCCTGTAATCCCCCTTGTTGGATGAATCTTTTTATCTCCAAATTTTATTGAGTAAATTTGCATACACACACACACACACAATTTGTCTAAAGACTGTTCTACTCTCTATTATTGTTTGAGATATTACCATAATACACCTAGTTTTCCACAACTTATTATAAACAATGCACATGATCAGCCAAAACAATTGTTTTGCCTCTGACATAAATTTCTCTTAAAAAATGCCTGCGGATGTATTTGAATATTAAAACCAATTCCCAGCACTTCCGTCCATTCCTCTTTGGTTCTGTAACAGTCTAATAACAGATGATGCAAAGTCTCATCTTGGCCACACCCTAGCATGGGGCATCTCTTTGTTCTGACATACAGCAGCGGCTCCTGCTAACTACTGTTCTGACTGGAAGTCTGCCCACCGAAATGAGCCATGAAATATCTATCAAGGGTTCTGATATACTGCTCATAAAAAAATGTTGTATACAAATCTTACTTTCATTTTCATTAAAATCTTAATGAAAACTCATTATCTATTTTGTATTGTGCACTCATAGTTCCATACATTAGGCCCTACTTATTGTGTGGAGGTGTGGAGTCATACATATAAAACCTCTATAAATCCAATATATATATGTAAAAAAACAGAGCAATAAGGATTATAAAGAACGTTGACTATTACGAACCAACTAATAAATTGTTAAATAAATTAAATGCTTTGTTGATTTAGTTCATTTTTATACTGTACAGACAATGTACAAAGTTTATAATAATTTGCTTCCAAATTGTATCCAGAGGCTGTTCGAATTAAGAGAAAGTCAGTATAATCTAAGAGGATTGTATGTGTTTAAAAAAAATAAGAGCAAGAACCAATACAAAAAATAGATGTATATCTGTCAAAGGGGTAAATATATGAAATAGTTTGGATAAGGAGTTAAAATTGTGTACTTCACTTTGGAAATTCAAGAAAACGTTTAAAAACAAGGTGGTAAATAATAATATAACTCCCTGAAATGTGCACCCTGTTGTTTTTGCTTCCTTTTTTCTTTTTTAGTTTTCTCTTGTCTTGTATTAATCAATTCTAGTGCAAATGGTGACGCTCATGTAATTGATAATTATGTATAAAGGGTAGGCTTAATAAGCAAAGGCTTCAGCCTACACATTTTTCAGTTAATATGTAAAACATTTTTGTTGTGAAACATTGTCTCAGAGGACCGAAATAAAAATCTAATCAAATCAAAATCTTTATAAGATATCACATTTCAATTGTCCATGTGATTTATTCTGTCATAGATTATCTTACTTGAATGTCCACTCCATTCGATTTGTAACTGTTCTTGTTTGGTTGTGAAATCCCAGAATATTAATTTATAGTAGAGAACTCTCAATCTACCTCTTTCTTAATTTTTTTCCAAAATTGGAAAGGTCCCACCCAGGTAACTCCCCTCCGTATTCCTCCATTTACATTTTTTACTAAGGCTATATTTAATTTGTTTCCTTAGTCTATCGCACCCAACCCTCCATTGCATCTCCTTTTAAACATTAAATTGCGTTTGGCTACATCCCAAGTAGTTCCCCACATTAATGTTACACACAATTTATTTAATCTCTTTATGCAGCTTTCCAAATGAGGAAATATTGTTGCAAGGAATAATATATTTAACAGAATAAATCATTTAACAATATTAATTTGACTTTTGCATGTAGTTGACTTTCCAGACCATTTAGCAATATCTTCCTTTAACTTCCTTCTTCTTATAGTTAACCTCACTACAGTTTGAATTACACACCCATATCCCTAATATTTTTATTTCTTCTTTCACCTGTATATTCATTTCAGTTTTATTATCATTAGGACCTATCCAAACTCCCTCTGTTTCGTCTTGATTTAAAACTGCTCCTGCTATTCCTCGTATAATTTAAAATGCTCATTCACTCTGTAGTTCTTGATTTCAAATAATTACAATAATATAATCTGTGTAGGCTAGTGTACTCACATGCTGTCCACTAGTTGTAGTAATTCCTTAAATTATTAAACTACTTTTTAAGGAGGGGACTGATCGCCAGACCATAAAGGGCCACACTAAGTGGACATCCCTGCTTCAGTTCTCTTTGGATTTCAAAAGCATTAGTCAGAAAACTATTAACATTTACTTTTACAATAACATTTACTTGGACATTATTTTACGTGTTTAGGACCTGACGTATACAGTACACTACTCTCATCATGTCCCCTAAATGACAGCTTCTGTGATTAGGTGTTGATCTGCCCTGCTGTTTATTTCTAAATTTCTCCTCGTAAGGAAGACTTTCCAATAGCTTCGCCAAACAACAATATTAGCATTGTCTGCCATTGTGTGCAGTTTGCTGGCTGGCTATTTCACCCGTACGACCCTAGACTAGCCTACTGTATGAATGAACGAACGATCTAACAAAACAATATTATACTCAAAGGAGGAAATGTGTTAATTATTTTAAACTGAAACAAGGAATGTGGTGTATAATTATATGACATGTATGATGAAATTGGCTAGCAATTTCGCTAAGAAAATACCAGAAATAGGTTGCAGCAGTTTGTCCTTTAACTACACTTGCAAAATCTGCGATGAGACTGAGCTCAATTAGCTTTGGCGTCATTGTATAGTACAAAATTGCTGTCAATGAAAAGGAGATATTTTACAATCAGCATGCAGAAGCCCGGAGTCCAGGCCAGCCCACTCCTCCATTCACCCCCAGAGGTGCTGAGCGTCCATGGGCAGAACTTAATTGCAGCATTTATCCAATGACCATCTAGTTTCAAAGCACAAAAAAACTGTTCAAAGCAGCTACATTGAAGTTCATGGATGCCAGGCTTCTACAGGGAAATGTATGACGCCAGGGGAACGTATGGGAAGGAAATCGATTCAGTCGACCTGCTATATGTAGCTGATTCTGAACAAAATCATCTTCGAGATGAACGTGTTCTAAAGCATTTTTTGACAATGAAATGTTAACACAATAGTACATATTTGACCATTAATTTTTGGACTTGTTAGGGGAAGCCGAGCTCACCTTGCAGTCTTAAAGAAATCACACCTGATGTAGTACAAGGTAGGCCTACTTTGTCATTATTATTACTGTGGTCGATACATTTAAAAAAGTGGAAAGGGTATTGCAATTTTTTTCAAATACAAATGGAGGGTGACGTGGACATATACTTTGGGGAGGGCAGTTAATTTTTTATTGATAATTAGAGTTCCTTCATTCCCGTGTTTTCAATAAATATCAACCTGGCCCTAATCCAAACAATTATTTAAACATTTTCTGTTAAAAAAGTGGTTTGACATACCATATTTGCGATTAAAACAACCTACATATTTTTTTATTTTAGTTTATTATACCTTTAATACACATTTATAAACAAAATTTGAAAAACATTCACTAGAGTCTGTTTTATCCAACAATAGACTCATTTTAGCAACACATGAACATAGACCCAGTATCTATGCAATAAATTAACAATGATTATTGTAATTACGAGTGCTATTATTCTGAAAGGAAAAATCTGAGTTTGCGTTGCCGACATGACGAAGTGTTGCCAGGCGAACGTGTTTGCCCCCCCTGCTAGAACCTGCTGCCTTGATTTTTGCAGACATCAACAGTGTGTTGTTTAGGGTGACGCCAGAGTTCTCTGAACTGGGTTGGGACACTGTGTAGGTGTCAACAATGATAAACACTTTGTGGTGGACACACCTTCCCACAGAATAGCAGCTCGATATCTTGGTTAAAGGTGTAATGCAGTTAAAACTGCCTCTTTAAAGATATCGGCACAGTGATGTAGAAATACAATTAACATTTGTTTGTGTGTTTAGGAACAGTTTAAGTGAAACAATGTCTGGAATGAGATGCCCAGTGTGAAATTCCTATAATGCAATTTCTTCAATAAACTACCAAGAATTAAATTCCTGGAATGATTTTCTGTTCAGGTGGGTCTTGGGACTTTATAACCAGATGACAACACTTGCATTTACAATGGCTAAATCAAGTTGTGTATTAAATACAAACACACAGTGATGTATTAGAAATACATTGATGAAAACAATTTTGACTCGTTTGACTGGGACAACTTGACAAACCTTGACACATTCTTAGTTCCAGGCTGTTCTTTCCCTGCAGGTGCCAATTAATTCACAGCCTCAATGGAAGGTGGTAAAATGATTGTCTCCTTTGGCCAGAGTGGAGAAGTATTGCCTTGTTCTCCGCCCTGAATGTTCAAGATGGTGGCACCCCCTTGTGGGTCAGACAAGCAGATGCAGCTGGCTCAAGGAATTCATCATTATTCATGATATGGCCTTTTGTTCTCTCCCACTGATGAAATTGTAAAGGGAGACAATGGGACACTGCCTTTTCCTGCATTTGTTCATTCACATGTGTCACACAGAATTTCTCTGGCCCTACTATGCATTTCTTCACAAAAAGGTACAAAACATTTAAGTGATTGGCACATGGAGAGACCTAAAAAGTAATTTAACACTTGTGAATATCCAGCAGTTATTCTATATAGGCCCATGTTATGTAAATAATTATAATATTTATATTAGTTCTATGCCTGAGATTTCAATGAAAAGCACAGAAACATGCAATTTGATATATATATATATAAACACATTATTTTTTCCCTTAAATATTATTGACTGTTACAAGTCATGGAGGTGCCATGGAGATGTTTTGATTCTATGATTTTCCTTCTTTTTAATTTAGTCACAATTTGTCTAAAGCCTGTTCTACTCTCTATTATTGTTTGATTTATTACCATAATACACCTAGTTTTCGACAACTTACTATAAATGCACGAGTAGCCAAAACAATTGTTTTGCCTCTTGACGTTAATATCTCTTCAAAAATGCCATACCTACTGGCCTGTGGATGTATTTGAATATTAAAACCAATTCCCAGCATTTCCTTCCATACCTCTTTGGTTCTGTGACAGTCAATTAACAGATGATCCAAAGTCATCTTGGCCACACCCTAGCATGGGGCATCTCTTTGTTGTGACATACAGTAGCAGCTCCTGCTAACTACTGATCTGACTGAAAGTCTGCCCACCGAAATGAGCCATGAAATATCTATTTAAGGGTTCTGATATACTTTTAATAAAAACATTTTTAATACAAATATTACTTTCATTTTCATTTCATATTGTGCGCTCATAGTTCCATACATGACTTATTGTGTGGAGGTGTGGTGTCATACATATAAAACCACTATAAATCAAATAAATATATGTTACAAAAAAGAGCAATAAGAATTATAAAACACGTTGACTATTACGAACCAACGGATAAATTGTTTAATACATTACATGTGTTAAAATTTGTTGATTTAGTTCATTTTTATACTGTACAGACAATGTACAAAGTTTATAATAATTCGCTTCCAAATTGTATCCAGAGGCTGTTCGAATTAAGAGAAAGTCAGTATAATCTAAGAGGATTGTATGTGTTTAAAAAATAAGAGCAAGAACCAATACAAAAAATAGATGTATATCTGTCAAAGGGGTAAATATATGAAATAGTTTGGATAAGGAGTTAAAATTGTGTACTTCACTTTGGAAATTCAAGAAAACGTTTAAAAACAAGTTGGTAAATAAATATATAACTCCCTGAAATGTATGGAGGTAAAATTGGTTTTATATTCCCACATTCACATTCATCAGACATTCAACAGACATTCAACAGATATTCGCAAATAGCTTTGAAAATCAATAACTTTTTCTGGGAAAGACATAGACACATCAATCAAAGTGTAATTAATTCAATAAATGCCTGGCAAACTTTTACAACCTTTGTTCTTCACAAAATGTCTACTAAGGGTTTAGTAGAAATTCCAGAAATCAGTAATAGCGCATTTAGAGCTTTAAAAATCAATAACTTTTTCTTAGAATGACATGGACACATCAATCAAAGTGTAATTAATTCAATAAATGCATGGAAAACTTTTACAACCTTTGTTTTTAACAAAATCTCTATTATGCATTTAGTAGAAATTTCTAAATTCGGTAATAGTTCATTTAGAGCTTTGAAAGTCAATAACTTTTTCTGGGAAAAACAAAGACGCATTAAACCAAATCTAATTAATTCTATAAATGCCTTGCAAACTTTGACAACCTTTGACTTTAACCAAAAGTCTACTAAGGATTTAGTAGAAATTCCTGAAATTGGTAATAGTTATTTAAAAATCAATAACTTTTTCTGAGAATGACATAGACACATCAATCACAGTTTATTTAATTCAATAAATGCCTGGCAAACTTTTACAACCTTTGATCTACACTAAATGTCTACTAAGGAGTTAGTAGAAATTCCAGAAATCGGTAATAGCACATTTAGAGCTTTAAAAATCAATAACTTTTTCTGAGAATGACATAGACAAATTAATCAAAGTCTAAATAATTCCATAAATGCCTGGCCAACTTTTACAACCTTTGTTTTACACAAAATGTTTACTAAGAATTTAGTAGAAATTCTTGAAATCGGTAATAGCACATTTAGAGCTTTAAAAGTCAATAACTTTTTCTGTGATTGACAAAGACACATCAAAATATAGCTGCGAGCCGCGATACAGGGGCCAAGCAGCCGAAGGGCCCGTAGTGCAACGCGGAGCAGGAAGAGGAAAAACAGCAGAATCTGAACGTATGCGAAGTACAGGTAGGTTCGGAAGTAAAAATCGGATGAAATCGAAACGAACAGAAGGTCCGATGAGAACGAACGTGGAACGAAGGAAAAAAACAAGCTCATTTTCTAATCAAAGAATAAGAAAAATTGCTACAGCTCTTACCCGGATAATGAAGGAATCGAAACTACAATACCACCGTCTATGGGTCAGGCATCCGTCGCTCGTCTCGTTGCGCCACCTGGCAGATGCGCACCTAAGCGGTTGCCAAAATTCATTAGATTCAAGAGAGAATCGAGTCAAAATTAGAATTTTTTTACCAAGATGCCAAAGTTCCATTAATGAGGCCAAGTGCGAAACTTTATATGAATGTGCCACAGAAGTACTTATGGATGAAATCAAAACAAGCTGCTTTAGCGCAATAGATTAGAACAACACTTGAACATTACAGGAATCAACACAGTTTTTACACTCATCCGACGCAGGGTTCGAACCCACAACGGGAACTTTCGGAATTAGTAACACGCTTTAGCAGACCGCGCCACTCAGAGGACAGACAATTGCAGACTGCAGAGGAGCGGGTTCAGTGTAAGAATAAGCACAAAGCAGGTTAACATGCTAAACTAGCTTAATAAAGATTGGTACAGCTCTTACCCGGATAATAAAGGAATTGAAATGACAAGTTTATACACAATTTTAAAGTTTGCCTGCATAGGACTCAAACCCACAATCTACGGGTCAGGTGCCTGTCACTTATCTCATTGCGCCACATAGGCAGACATGCACCTACACAGCTGCCAAAATTCAATAGATTCAAGAGAGAATCTAGTCAAAATTAGACTTTCTTTACCAAGATGCCAAAGTTCCATTAATCAAGTCAAATGCAAACCTTTATACGAACATGCCACATATCGTATTCCAATTAGTTACATTTAAAAAAGACACCACGTCCGTAACACAATGGTTTGGGCTCACGGCACACCGTTCAGCAGCTTACACTTAAGCTGCAGAGGAGAGGGTTCGGTGTAAGAACGAGCACACGATAACCACACAAAAGAACTACTTAACATCTCAACCAGTTAAGCGTGCTAAGACGTCTTAATGCTAATGTAACTTATGGTTAGCCAATGCGGAGCCAGAAGAGCAAAAAGAGCATAAATAGAATGTACACGAAGAACAGATAAGTACTTCTGAACCTACGGATGAAATCAAAACAAGCTGCTTTAGCGCAATAGATTAAAACAACGCTTGAACATTACAGGAATCAACACAGTTTTCATACTCCTTCAAGGCAGGGTTCGAACCCACAACCGGAATGGCTCTTGATTAGTAATGCATAGTTCAGCAGACTGTGCCACTCAGAGGAGAGACAATTGCACACTGTAGAGGAGAGGGTTCAGTGTAAGAATGTTTTTTCAAAAAAAACAATGATATCTCTATAACACTAGGTGGCGCTGTGATCAAACTTCTCAGGTACCTTCGGGCCATGCAAATGATGATCCTTACCAAATTTGGTGAAGAAATTTCAAATAGTTTAAAAGATATTGCAAATTAGGACAAAATTCAAAGTGGCGGACACGCGGTACATCCCACCATGGCAAATTTGATATCCACGGATTCGGCATGATGCAAGGAATCCATAGATACCACAATTATGATTTTCTGACAAACTGTTCAAAAGTTATTGGCCGAAATAGCAATTTTTCATATCTTTTTTTTCATATTTTTTCATATGGAATCCGGTGTACTAAGTTTCATGTCTCTAGATCAAAGGGTTCAAAAGTTATAACCATTTCAATGTTGAAATTTTGAACTGGTGGTGGCGCTATAGAGTTGGTCCTAGAGGGTCAAAAGTTGGTCCAATTACTATTCATTAGCATCACTACAAGTGTGCCAAATTTCATCATTTTCCTATGTATGATTCATAGGGCTGCCATAGACTTCCATCAGGGACGAATAATAATAATAATAATAAAACCAACAGATACAATAGGGTTCCAGCCCCTATTGTAGTAATTCCTTTAATTTATTTTATCATCTTCAATCTTTTTAAGGAGGGGACTGATCGCCAGACCATAAAGGGCGGCACTAAGTGGACATCGCTGCTTCAGTCCTCTTTGGATTTCAAAAGCATCAGTCAGAAAACTATTAACATTTTTCTTGGACATTATCAAAGAATGTCTAATAAGGAAAGAATGCTGCGTTCGTTTATTCTCAAAGATCAGACCCGGAACTCGGATATGATGTCACTTCCACACTTCAAGCGTTCTATTATGTTTGCACGTCCGAGTCGGAGAAAAAACATGGATGCCACCCAGAAAGCTGTTGTTGCGGTAGCATTGACCAAGTACCAGGCGCTCCAAAAGCACTACATTACATTTTTTGATTATGATTTTGACTATTACCCCACCATATCAAAAGCCATTTGAACTTCTAAAATGTTTACTTTATTTCATGTTTTAGTTTCTTATGTTACAACGCTAGCCACGTTTAGCAACACCGGTTTGAAACAAGTCTTTTTTTCAATATTTCACTCACAACATGACCGATTCACATACCAACAGGCAGTGATACGGGCGCAGTAACGCATTGCAGTATTACGAGTGATTGAAAGTGTGATTGAAAGTGATTGAAAGGAGGGTTCGGCCGATAGTCGAACCTCAGGTTGAAGAGGAACAATGTGGATTCCGTCCTGGTCGTGGAACAACGGACCAGATCTTTACTCTCGCAAGGATCCTGGAGGGGGCCTGGGAGTATGCCCATCCTGTCTACATGTGTTTTGTGGATTTGGAGAAGGCGTATGACCGGGTCCACCGGGAGATACTGTGGGAGGTGCTGCGGGAGTATGGGGTGAGGGGGTCCCTTCTTAGGGCCATCCAATCCCTGTATGACCAAAGCGAGAGCTGTGTCCGGGTTCTCGGCAGTAAGTCGGATTCGTTTCATGTGAGGGTTGGTCTCCGCCAGGGCTGCGCTTTGTCACCAATCCTGTTTGTAGTATTTATGGACAGGATA
>JACXGM010031397.1:0-12976 GCA_016801145.1 Umbra pygmaea
TCTTCATGATGCTCTCTGTGCTTTCAACGGACCTCTGAGACTATCACAGAGCAGGTGCATTTATACGGAGACTTGATTACACACAGGTGGATTCTATTTATCATCATTAGTCATTTAGGTCAACATTGGATCATTCAGAGATCCTCACTGAACTTCTGGAGAGAGTTTGCTGCACTGAAAGTAAAGGGGCCGAATAATTGTGCTTGCCCAATTTGTCAGTTTTTTATTTGTTAAAAAAGTTTGAAATATCCAATAAATTTCGTTCCACTTCATGATTGTGTCCCACTTGTTGTTGCTTCTTCACAAAAAATTACAGTTTTATATCTTTATGTTTGAAGCCTGAAATGTGGCAAAAGTTCGAAATGTTTAAGGGGGTCGAATACTTTCACAAGGCACTGTATATGAGAGACTGGCTGGCTCACTGGACATATTAGCACTCTAAGGCTACATGCTATTTTCTAGAGCCTTGACTTGATTCTCTTGATTTTCCTTCCCCAGTTCCCCCTCTCCAGCATTGTATTGTGTGCAACCCATCAGGAGAACAAGCGTCTGTTCGGATTCATCCTGCAGACGGCAGAAGGCCGGGCGGATGGCCGACCTGTCACAGTCTGCTACATTTTTGAGTCTAACAATGATGGGGAAAAGGTAGGCTCTTCTCTGCTTTACAGCCTTTATTTTACCTCAGTGCATAACTTTGTTAGTTATAACACACAGATTCTGTCCTAAGTTATCCCTTGTTGAGATAGATGAAATGAATGTGATTAAACAATGCGTTTCTCATTTCGTTTTAGAGTATATTGGTCCAGCATTCACTTGCTATGTTGCAGAGGGATTTTAGGCATAGGCAAACGGGGCCAGTCGCCTAGGGTACCACATGCGGGGTATCTTTAGGTAGTTTTAATTATTATAAAAACTAAACAAATAACACAGTATCTAAAGACTTACTCATTTGTTATGAGTTAGATGATATTGACAATTGTAGAGAAGGTGAGTGAGGGCGGGGCCAGGTATGGATTCTGGGTGAGTCGGTGAGTGGTCCAGTTGACAGTTCATCTGTTGAAATTTTCTGAATGCCTTTCTGTAGGTAGGCTACAAATGACATCGCTAGACCTATGTTAGGGGGGCTTTAGACTGAAAATACTTTTTTTATGAATTTTAATTAATTTATCAATTGTTTTTTTCTGTAGTTTTTTGTCAACTGTGCAATAGTGTATGACAATTCACTATTTACATTGATCTTGGGTGCTATGACATGGGGGAAGCTGCTACTGCTCTAATTAGGGATGCACCGGTACAACTTTTTCATTGCCGATACCGATCCGAGTACTGAAATTTGAGTACCGATCCGATACCGAGAACCAATCGGATACCAAGGTTTTAATACTACATAATGTAAAACTTGCATCCCCCCATTGTGCTGTAAGACTTGAAGCGTAACTCTTGCCAAAATGCAACCTAAGGTCTTTTTTGAATGTATATAAGTCAAACTTTTGTTTAGATTAATTAGGATGGAAACGCCTCTTTTAAGATTTTCCCTATTTTTGGTTTTGGTCAAATCACCTTTTGAACGGAAGGGATAGGGGCACTAATATGATAGTATCAAAATTGTAATTTTAAAACCTTAAGAAGGCTTGACATAACATCAAACTTTGCTCGAAGTATCACCAGGGGCTGTACACATGAACTCGAGCATTGAGAACATTGTTTTTGTACAAAGAGTTTACTAAAAAGAGGTTTTGTACAACTCACCTTAGCAGTTTGTATTTCTAGTGGCTCCCATTTTGTCAGTCAAAGTGTCGATTTCCAAATATCATTTTTAAGAAAACGTGCCATATAACGAATGATTTTTGCCCGCAAAAATTTGGTAGTACTGGATACCTTCTGCACGCCCAATTTTGCAGTTTTTTATTTGTTAAAAAATTTCGAAATATACAATAAGTTTCATATATTAATGTTTGAAGCCTGAAATGTGGCAAAAACTGCAACCAAATTCGGTACAATGGGGTTTAATAGGGAGTGGACAGGCTCTCCGTAGAAGGGCTCTGGTCCTATTAAATGTAATTCCATTGCTAGGCAACAGCCTGGCCATGTGACTTGTGTTTACAGGGTTTGGTGCATTTGACAAAGTGCAATGTGAAAGCAACCTGAAACAACTGAAAAATGCAACAACTTCACCCCTGAAGCGCACCGAGTACACCGAACTTTAGGTGTCAAAACGACCTAAGACTCAAATGGCACAACGCATAATTCACCATTTAATATTAGTTGAATTATACACTCCAGCTACTCTTTACAAACAGAAGTCAAAACAGCACAGAACATGATGATAATACAGTGTATAGTCCAATAGGCCTACATCCATGTAATACAAATGCACACAGTACCTCCGGTTCACCTCTTTATTGTTGTCTCTCACTACTGTATCATTTAAAGCAGCATATATTTTCCATTTTGTGGCCAAAGGAGACATTAACATATGTGTATACTGTTAACCAAGGTAATGTCCTGTTAACGCTGAGTGTATATGTTTGGTTGTTTTCCTTTCAGATCTGCGACAGCGTGGAACTCGCCAAACAGATTGCTTTCCACTCAGAGATGGTAAGAGGTGTAAGACATTCCAGTTTATGTAAAGGAATTTTTACAACAGTTTTTAGTTATTAACACAGGACTTTTTCAATGTTTCTCCTGATTCAGGATCGCAAAGCTACAGAGAGCCAGAAGGAACAGGACAAGGCCAAGCAGAAACAGCAGGAAGAGCTGAGCAAACAAAAACTAATTGACAAGGTGGAGTTTGTTTCCAACCAAATTAATATATATTTTTTTAAGAAACCAATAATCTACTACCTGATTCTCGTTGACTTTAACACCTAAGTGATTGAGATGGATGGCAGTCTGTTAGTTTTCTGTTGATAATGGCATTGTCAGATTGCCTATTGCTTAGTTTGTACAGAAAAACTGCTGGTTTGAATTCCCAATCCAACAAGGTGAAAAATCTGTTGTATCCTTGAGCAAGGTGCTTAATCCTTATTGACCTGAAGTCTGGATATGTCTGTTAAATTACTGTAAATCATTTCCAATAGTATTTTCCTCTGTGACGTTAAATTAACCTGATGAATTTGAATGACCCCGCAGGACCTGGAGGAACAGAGCCGTTTGATTGCCGCCTCCAGCCGCCCCACCCCCCCTGCTGCTGGCGCTGATGGACAGTTCCTGGTGCTGAGCCACAGCCAATCAGAAGACAGTGATACAGGAGTGGAGGGGCGGGAGAAGGGAGAGTCGGAGGCATAACAGAATGAAACTGACCAATACTGCTCTTAGCTTTCACCAGATACTACTTTCGATGACCAAACTGCAGCCATTTTTTGCAATGAAAGGAAGCAACTTAATGAGTTCAGGAGACCTTGACAGATGCAACGTTTGGGGAAAACGTTTACCTAAGCTGAGCCAGAGATAAACTTTTACAAAACCGATCAGCAAATCAAACACTCGCTATGACCCTGTGCTGGATAGACTATGGCCACTGAGCCTTTCAGAAGAAATTTGAGGGACTGTGGTCCTGTTATAATTATTAAACAAAAAATATGTTTCATGAGCTGAGAAAAAAGATCCCAGAAATGTTCCATATGCACAAAAACTATATCATATCAAATTATATATTAGCTCCTAATTAAGTGATTTCAATTAATTTGCTGATTGGAACTGTAAATTTGTAAACTAATTGAAATTGTTGAATTGCTGTAAATTTTAGTGCATACTAAAATCAAAATTATAGAAAACCAACATATTTTATAAAACAAATGAAATGCCCTTTACCTGCAGTAGTGATTGCCAAATAAGGCACCAATCCATTCCAAAATGTTTTGAGATTATTCCATTGTAGTAAAAACAATTATCAAGCCAAATCAAGGAGCTAGCAAAAGAGCAGGATCACCTAGGCTATAACGAAATAGTGTCTGATGAAAATAGCAAGAGGACTTTTCTCTTCTCCAGAGCACAACCTTAGCTTCTCAGCCTTGGGCATACACAGATGCCTCCTCTTCGTATCGTCAACTCAGCTCCTACTGTCGGTTGATGCACAAACAGGATTCAGAGGTCAACTAAATGAAGACAAGTTTACTTACTAATAATAAATAACATGGACGATAACGAGTTAAAAAATAAGAAAAGAAAATAAATGTGTGACTGATCACTCAAAAGATCCCTTCCAGAACTTTCTCACCCTCCTGTAAATGATCATGTATTTTATACTGGCACTTATATAGAACTTTATTGGCAGGAAATATAGATGAAACATTTGTTTTATGGGGGAAATGTAGTTGTGCAGTTTGAAATAAATACCAGGGTTTTCTAAAAAACCTGAAGCTTATAGTGTATTAATAGTTTAATAACACATTTCTGTATTGTTTTTGTAAACCATATACCTACATACAATATTGGCTAAATTACATTCAGCCTCCCACAGTTATCTACAGTTTCATTCAAAATGATTCAACCCCCATTCAACCCCAATGTTTATTGTCAAAACGTAGACTGTCAGCTGTTTGCAATGAACAAATCAAACAAAAGCAATTGAAATAGCACAAAACAACAAATGCTTCAAGTGGTTTCCCCAAATCCAACTGAAAATGCCACTCATTCTCCAGTCTCAAATTTACTCAACCCCCTGAATAGAACCCCTCACAATAGCACAAACATGCAAAACAGGTGTTGTCTCAAGCACACCTGATTCAACTAATCAAGGGCTTCATTAGTTGCACCAGTTATGCTTGAGCTTGAACACATGAAATACCAGAAGTGGCTAGGGGTTTGTTGAGTCTAATGTTTGACTTCATGTTAGAAACATGGCTCAGTCAAAAGAATGGTCCAAAAAGTTAAGAGGTCATCACCCTTCACAAACAAGGAACGGGATGCACAAAGAGAGAAGGCACTGTATATTCCCAGATACACTGTTGGAAGCATTGTTCACAAGTTCAAAGTTAAGGGAACAGTGGTTACACTACCTGGATGGGGCAGAAAAAGGAAGATATCAATGGCTGCAACCAGATTACTGAGACAGCAGGTGGTGAAAAACACTTGAGTGACTGCAACAGACTTGCAGCAAGACTTGTTGGCAACAGGCACTGAGATTTGAGTGAGCACAGTAAGGTGTGTACTAAACACAGAGGGTTTCCATGCCAGAACTCCAAGATGTACACCACTACTGACCCAAAAGTACAAAAAAGTCAGCTCTAATATGTTCAAAATCATATAATAAGCCACAGATGTTTTGGGATTCTGTTCTGTGGAGCGATATAACTGTAAATTTACGGCACGATGGATCATCGGTATGTCTGGAGGAAGGAGGAAGCATATGCTGAAAAGAACACTCTGCCCACAGTCAAGCATGGTGGTGGCTCGGTGGTGCTCTTGGACTGCTTTGCATTCTCTGGCACAGGAAACCTGCAGTGTGTGGAAGGCAAGATGGGTTAATCCTAGGAGAAAACATGATTCCATAATGTGAGAAGCTGAAGCTTAGGCGTCATTGGACCTTCCAACAGGACAATGATCCCAATCGTACCTCAAAGTCCACCAAGGCATGGTTGCAGAAGAAGTCCTGGAAGATGCTAGAGTGGACATCTCAGTAACTTGACTTGAACCCGATAGAACATTTCCAATGGGATTTGAAGAAAGCAGTTGCAGCATGCAAACCCATGAATATTACTGAACTGGAGGCCATTGCTCATAAAGATTGCGGCTAAGATTCCTCAGGATTGCTGCCAGAGGCTGGTATCTGGCTGTGCATCTAATGCAGCAGGTCATAACAGCATAAAGGTGCTCTACTAAGTATTAAAGATGCCATGAAGGGGTTGAATCGTTTTGAGATTGGAGATGTAATTTTTAGTTGCATTTGCAGTTGAATTTGGGGAAATCACTTAAAGCATTCGTTGTGTTGAGCTATTTCAATTGCTTTCGTTTGATTTGTTTATTGCAAACAGCTGACAGTGTTTACATTTTGACAGTAAACTTGATTTGCAATGGGGGATTAATAATTTTGATTGCAACTGTATGTCTTGCATGTGCTTTGATCTTATAAAGATATGTAATTGCCACATTAATACGTGTCCCTTGAACTCAGAAATTACTACTATGATTTCCATTAACCATGTTTTTGTTAAGAGGGTTTAAGATAAACTGCCCAACACTAATAATGGTAAGATCATCAGATGTATTGCCAAAGCCTATCAGCCCTGGTGCCTGAATTTATCTGCTATTATGAAGCAAAGCACACTACTGTATTACCAAGTGCTAAATCATGGCATTGGGTTTTCTAATAGTATGTTTCCCTCTTTTTAACTGTAATATGTACATTCATTCATAATGTTTTTTATGTTTCCCTATTTTCTCAGTTTTCAGTGTTTGATTTGTTGTCAGCTCTGACTGCATGTTTATCCCTTTCAGGCTTATGTCTACTATTGAGTGTATGTTGCAGGAAAATGAAGCAAAATCTAATCATATCTAACAGGTTATTGATTTGGTTTATCTTAGTAACTAACTGCCAAGCAAAACAGTGGACATCCAATGACACAACTTTGTTCAAGGGAGGGTAATAAACGTATATTACTAGTTGCAGGGTAATGGCCCCAATTTTTATATTTAATATTATTTCTGGGAACGGGATGAATAGTTACCGGGTGACAAAAATGTTAATACTGGGAATATGTTGACTGTAAATACTTGAGGGATTACTGTTGTAGTGTCTTAGCTTTCCAACAATAAATACACAAATTCAGCGTGATTAACGGCTGTGTTTTATAACTCCTGGTTAACGTGTGTGTGTGTGTGTGTGTGTGTAGACTATTGCACTTTTTTTTACAGTGGCCATTGTACTTTCAAAACAAAGAGACAGGGTGCGCCCGTGCGCATTGGCATCCCGTGTGCCTGTCCAATTCAAAGTGAAAAGTAAACAAGTGCGCTATTAGTTTAAAGCTCCCGTTCTGTTCGGTAAAGAACGCACTAATCTTCTGTTGAATAGATTAATTAGACGAGGAACAATTATTACAGACGGATTTCCAGCAACCTGTCAACCTGCGGCTGTCGCAGGTATTGTTCCCCCCTCAATATAATTTACCGTCCTATGCATCACAACGGCAGGCTGAGAGAATATTCATCGGGATTACACCCAATGGTATTAGAGGATTATTAGTTTAAATTTCCATGTCAAAAACATAACGAAATGGGATAATGTGATACTTGACTGGCCCTGTATAATGACAACCGCAGACAGTATAAGCATTGGCAAAAGAAAGTTGAAAAGGTGCCTAAGTTTGGCGATGTGAATGGGTTTGATTTTCTACCTTGGTAGTTTTGAAGAAAAGGACGCCAACGTTTTTTGTTTGTTATAAAATTAGGTCTCATGAATCCACTGTCCTAAATGAATGACTAGGCCTTTTTCCAACTCGTAATCTAAATCGTGTTACCTGCGACTCGACGACGCACCCTGTGACGGGGGTCTTCAATTCACATGCTAAACCTTTTAGAACCTTTGTTTTAAATTAATGGCGTGGAAAAGACATTGCTCGTTTAAAAGCCGTCACCTGAGCAGCAAATGTTCTGAGACCACTGCAGTAACCTTTCCGAAGATATTTGGTTGACATTATGGCTGAATCTACAGTTAGTTGCATCAGGCAAGTTGACGCAAGACCAGTTTTCACTATAGACCGCATCCTTGGGTTGGATTTGAACAGGCCAGAACTTCGTAACATCTCTGTGAATCTGTATCGACCCTGGGCAGGTGAGATAAAATTTAATTCGCACAAGTCAACTTTGAGGATTTGTCATTTGTCTTTTTAGCAACTTTGAGGATTTGTCATTGTCTTTAGAGTTATTTGGGGTTTTGTCTGCTGTTTTTCAGAATCGGAGCCACCGCAACAAAGAAGGCACACTATTAATGGTGGACATGATTTAAAGACAAAAATTAAAGAAGATGAGTTCAAGTATAAACAACACTTTTCGGAGTCCTACAGGAGAACATTGAACTGGTACATCGGGCGCCGACCACGAACGGCATTCAGTAGCTCGCAGGTAATCAACCTAAACTGGAACTATAGTTTCACGCACATATAGCCTATTCACAATGCCTACATGACCCAATGGATCGCCAGTGAATGATGACAATATCAGCTGTCGTAATTGTTCTTTATCAAGCCACACCTATGATACTTTTCTTCAGTGTTGCTATTAGAGCTCTACACCTCTGTCAAATATATTTCATGGAAATACAATAGGATTTTTCATGATTTATTCATAAAAGTTCTTTTGGGGACAGATTGAATTATTGGAGAGTGTGTTTCTCGTCAACTCTTACCCCGGTATTGACATCAGAGAAGAACTGGCTCAGAGGTTGCTTTTGGATGAGGACAGAATACAGGTAGACTTAAAATCAGATGTCAATTGTAATTAAATGTTGTAAATTGTAATTTGATTGTTGCATTGTATTTGCATAAGGCATTGTGTTCGATTTTTAACACTGACTCTTGACTACTCTTTTAATACATTTAAAAAAAATCTATGACTTACTATGTTGGAACAAAAACAAAAAGGGTACACTACTTATACAGTCAAAGCGTATATAGGCTACTACATTTTAAAATCGTTTAGGCTACAATTATAGCCAATAATTTGAAAGGCGACCTCAGACATGTCTTTCATGTTCATAAAAACGAAAACCTACATTGAAATGATAAAATCCCACATTGACACTGAAGTTTGTTGACCAAGCTGCATTCTCCACAGATCTGGTTCCAGAACCGCAGGGCCAAGCTGAAGCGTTCTCATAGGGAGTCACAGTTCCTGATGGTCAAGAAAACCATAGCAAATCTCAAGGACTTCGAAGAGGAATAGTGCTACTGAGAAACACAGACCCTATATGGACCTTAATAATCTCAATCAAGGATCTTTTTTGTTATTTTTTCAATATTTAATATATTATGTTAATGTACATTTTCTAGGGTGTCAAATTTAATAAAAATAGCCAATATTGAATGCATTTGTGGGTTGTGTTTTTTAATTTCTGTTAAATTTGATTGGCAAAACGTTTATTTTCTCCATTAGAACACAGCAGCTGCAGGTTGTGGGTGATGTTCAGAGCATCTAGCGCTAAACTCTGCTTTTTGTATAGGAAACCCCCTGGTAGGAAGTAATTTGTCTCTTTCAGTAGATCTACGAGGCAATTCAGTCCAGGGCGGCATTGAACAAAGGGGTGGCAGGGAGGAATTAGCCTGCCCCGCAGGCAACAGGAAGGAAAGAGCTGTATACAAAGATTTCTTTTAAAGTGCACGCTGTTTGCTTTAGTCGCTACATGCTTCAGTTTTTAACGTTTGGTCGAATTTCGGATTGCACTAATTTGTGCTTTAGAACTAGAACCACTAGAACCACACATCCGTTTTCTGTAATGTTTATTTTAATTTCAGTGTGGGCAGCATGTCAACAAAAATAAATAATCAAAATAAATGTAAACTAATGATCATGTAAAAAGTGAATACTGACCTATGGAAGTATATGCTTCCTTTCAAAGCACGCAGGAACCATTTATTTACAGTGTCAAATGTTCACAAAAGACAGAGTAGCTGAGGTTCACTAACTAAACAGAGGAGGGTGCTATAGAATGTACAACAACACTTCTCCCTTTCAGCTGAAAATTGTAGGATCATCCGTTGAAGTTGAGTCGGTGGTCAGGTTAGTGAAGTTGCTATGATCTCACCTCCCTCGTCTCATTCTATCAATGTTCAATCTGGAATTTCGCCCGCTAGTCACTCAAAGTTTGCCAATTTTTTTTCTCCACATGAGCTAAATATGGGCACAATTGTTGCTATGTTTTTTAAACATATTTACTAGAATGTACTATTTTGATACAGTAGTGGCTGTCAGATGGATCAGTGGTTAAGGAATCAGGTTTGTAGTTACAAGGTTGTCAGTTCGGTTCCTGAGTATGCGTAGGCGAAATTACCAAGTGCCCTTAAGAAAGGCACTTTACCATGTACGTTGCTCCAGTGGATGACCCCGTACTTATTGGAAGTAGCTCTTGATTAGAGAGGTTGCAAACATTTGTACATTTTTTTATGCAGTCTTGATTACAATGTGCTCTTGTTTTTAAGTGTTTAATTTTTGTGGTAGAGGGACTAATATATGCAATCAAATAAATCAGTAACAAATGTTATTAGATATCACAATAAATTACTGACTCTGTTATTGAGGTTATAGGTAAGGGTAGTTGCAAATGTATTTTGTGTGTTGTCCAAGGAAAACGCTATTGGATTTTAAATGGAGTTTCATTATGATTATTTGGTACCTACAATCTGTTGTAATACTATATTGGAATTTATACACATCCTTGCAAGTAGGCTATTGGTTTGCTTTGTGTCAAATACAGTATGTGTCAATTTATCCGGTGCTCAGCTTGTAGCAATAAGGATATCTTTTTTCGTGGTGACTTCAATGAAGACACCAGAGCCACAGAAAGGTGAGACGTGTATAACTGCACCAATACATACATCACTTTCCCAGAATGCTCTTAAGTTAATTGCCAATGGGATCTATAAACCATATTATACAACCACAATATGGAGCAAATACTCTAAAGGATGATACCGTTTTGAAAACATTTTAGTGAAAAAGGGATAACCAGAGAAGAATAACTATATTTTCACTAAAAGAGAGTGTTTAGTAACCCTATCCAATTCACTGGATCATGTTTGCGTCTTGATCTCCATTACTTTAAGTTATGGGTTAAAGAATCATTCACACAGAATCTGCAGTAAGGTTAACTTCAAATCTTTAATGTATCAGTCAGGTTATATTTTATTCATTCAACAGCTTTGCTGAAGTAAATCTTGTCATTAAGTTAATGTCTCATCCTACAAATAGCCAGACATCCGTTGATGATGACATGGTTGCATTGGCTGAGTTCTCTCAGTTTGGACTGTGACTGTATCCATTACCTTGACCACACCCATGGTAGCTTCTAATTCACCCAGCTAATCATTCACAGAGGAAAGCAGAACATGATCTTCAACCTTTTCGTCGTCATTGTTTTTTCCGTTCATCCTGTCTCGTGTTTTCACCTCTTATAACCAGTCCCCCCCATCTGAAGGATTTGAACCTATGCACATGGATAATTAGGGTCCCCGCCGTCGCCCAGCCAAATGCAACACTGGTTATTATTGTACTACATATTGCTTGTTTATCTTTCCCTTATTTATATTTAGTCATTTAGCAGATGCTCTTATCCAGAGAAACTTACTGTAAGTACAGGGACATCCAACTAAAGCAACTTAGGTGAAGTGCCTTGCTCAAGGACAGCGGCATTTGGCACAGTTGAGAATCGAAACAGCAACCTTCCGAATACCTCACCACTTTGTAATCTAACGCCCTTATTTGTGTCTTGCTCATTCTCTCTCAGACATTACTTCTTTCTCAATTTTCTCTGTTTTATCCATACAGTGGGCTTGGCTCATATACCATGCAAAAGAAATGATCATATAATGACTATCATAACATTATCTTAAAACAAATCCATTAGCTTAGTTCAACACGCCAGCTCAAAGCATATAAGGGCAAAGAACCAGAATATTGATACCCAAATCACCTTCCCGCTGCTGACTTCTTTTCTGGTCCTTATGCAAGAGGCCCACGTGGCCTTAAAAGTCATTTTACTCTCATTAACTTCACCTGGCACCCAGAGTAGGATGGCCACCCCTCAGACTCCAACTATGTTCTAGGTTTCTTCCTAAGTTTTTCCCAATTTTTTAATTAGATTTTTCCTAACCATCATGGATTTATTTCTTGTTGTGCTTGCTCTGTGGGTTTTGAGGCTGAGTATCTGTCTAAGCACTTTGTTACTGCTGATGTTAAATTGGCTTCATAAAACAAAATTGATTGATTCACAGACTAGGTCTAAATGGAAGGTATTATAAACGGTCAGAGCGTAGAAAATAAAAAAAGAGAGACAGTAAAATTAAAGGACAACCAGAGCAAAGGAGAAATTATAATTTTAAATAGGATTAAGAGGAATATCTCAAGCATGATACACTAAATAAAAATCAATGGGCGACTTGGCTAAAATAAACGTTATCCTGCAATAGAAAAAACAAAGTTTGTCATGAAATACACAAATTACCCAATATTTGAAACACTCAGTAGAAATCTATGTAAACTCATCAAAAAACGAAACATCCCTCACTTTCAACTGCTGTAATTTTCAGTCAACTTGACACGTGTAAACGTTTGTATGAATGCACATGTAATGATTCAACAACTAAGACATTAACTGAACAAGTTTCGCAGATATGTGACTAACGGAAATGCAATGAACTATTCAGTATCTGGAGTGGCCACCAGCTGCATAAAGTACTGCAGTGTATCTCCTTTTCATGGACCAGATTTGCTGTGATGTTACCCCACTCTTCCACCAAGGCACCTACAAGCCTTCAGTCCAGCCTCTCTCAGCATTTGCGGACAGTCTGAGCACGGATTGTCGTAGATGACGACAGCCACCATGTCCCTTTCTGAGGAAAGACTCAGTTGCAAGATGTAGCGCTCGCATTGCTGGAACAATAAGCAACATCCACTTAGGTATCCATTGTAACACTCCGGGAGGGACAGGCTGGGGTCCCTGCTGGTCCAGGCAAGGACTGTAGGGAAATGTGACAGGGGGTGCTTATGTCACTGTTCCCCTAAGGCCTCTTGTGTGTGATGGGAAGCTCTATCCTCACCTGTCATTCTTAGCTGTCTATCCTCACCTGTCATTCTTAGCTGTCTATCCTCACCTGTCATTCTTAGCTGTCTATCCTCACCTGTCATTCTTAGCTGTCTATCCTCACCTGTCATTCTTAGCTGTCTATCCTCACCTGTCATTCTTAGCTGTCTATCCTCACCTGTCATTCTTATCTGTCTATCCTCACCTGTCATTCTTAGCTGTCTATCCTCACCTGTCATTCTT
>JACXGM010031398.1:0-12975 GCA_016801145.1 Umbra pygmaea
TGAGCCATGCCTTGTCTCCGAACCTGAGCCATGCCTTGTCTCCGAACCTGAGCCATGCCTTGTCTCCAAACCTGAGCCATGCCTTGTCTCCGAACCTGAGCCATGCCTTGTCTCCAAATCTGAGCCTGGCCTTGTCCCCAGGCCTGTCCTTGTCCCTGAGCCAGAGCATTTCCTAGTTCCTCCTCCAGTCCCCTTACCTATGCCTGACTCAGTCCTGGTGACTGCCCTAGTCCCTGAGCCCTTGCCTGTCACCGTGCCCTTGCCTGTCACCGTAACCTTGCCTGACCATGACCCTTCCCTGGTACCTAACCATTTCCCAGAGCCTGCCCTTTTCCCAGAGCCTGCCCTTTTCCCAGAGCCTGCCCTTTTCCCAGAGCCTGCCCTGCTCCTCTCCCAGTGCCATGTCCTGCTCCTCTCCCAGTGCCATGTCCTGCTCCTCTCCCAGTGCCATGTCCTACTCCTCTCCCAGGGCCATTGGCTGCTCCTCTCCACATGCCGGTGTCTGCCCCTGTCACTGTGCCGGTTCCTAACCTAGTCCCTGCTCCAGAGCTTGTCCCCGGGCCTACGCATACCCCGGTCTCTGTGCCCCTCTCTGTGTCTGTATGTTTGACTGTGTCTGTTTGTGCTGTGTTCTTGCAGAGTTCTGTGTCTACTGTGGTTCCGGTGCCTGGTCCGCCTTTGCCTCTGCCCTCGACGCCCCCTCCGGCCTGGCCGCCTCTCGCGAGGCCATTGCTTCTGCCTTTGTCTGCCCGGACTCAGCCGTCCAGCCCGTCGCGGCTGTCTCCATCCTCCGGAC
This sequence comes from Umbra pygmaea, assembly GCA_016801145.1. Taxonomy (NCBI): domain Eukaryota; kingdom Metazoa; phylum Chordata; class Actinopteri; order Esociformes; family Umbridae; genus Umbra; species Umbra pygmaea. Next base: position 797 of record JACXGM010031398.1, read on the forward strand.
CGCCATTGATTCTTCGTCCCTCCGGTCCGCTGCTGCTGCCTTCGCCCTCCAGCCCGCCGTTGCTGCTTCGTCCCTCCAGTCTGCTGCTGCTGCCTCGGCCCTCCAAGCCCCCTCTGGCCTGGTCGCCTCCCGCGGGGCCTTCCACTGCATCTTCGTCGGCTTGGACTCCGCCTCTGCAGCCACCTGCCTGACCTCTGCCTTTGCTTCTGCCTTGCCCTGCCAACCCTCTGCACGCCCGGCTTCCGCCTGGCTCTCCTTCCAACTGGCTTCCGCCTGGCTCGCCTGCTCCCCACGCTCCGCCCACACTCCTCGGTCGCCTCTGGAGCTGCGCCTTGGGGGGAGGGTTCTGTAACGTTTACATGTCCATGTGTATTTTAGTTTCGGTGCAGTCTAGTCTTTGTATTCCTGGGTTTTGTTAATTCCACGTCAGGTTTTTGGTTTTTCCTTTGAATTGTAAGCCCATGCTAGGTTTTTTGTGTTCAGTCTTGTTCCCGCTCTTTTGGGTGTCACATGGTTAAGTTATCCTATCAGTTTTGTTTGTTCATTCACAGCTGCACTCCGTTATCATTAGTCCCCTATTTAAGTCCTTGTTAGTTTTAGTTCCTTGCTGGTCATTGTTATTATCATGCCTACCGTGTCCTGTTCCTGTCCTTGTGTACATTTCGTGAGTAATACTATTTCCTTTGTAAGACTCCTAAGTTCAGGTCAATCCACCTAGTATTTTAGATTACATTGCTGTGACTTGTATGTTCCGTTTTGTTTATTTTGTACACAACTCAGTTAAGCGTTTAGTCTGTTGGTTCCTTGCTTCTTTTGGTCTCCTTCGGGATAGTTTAATTTCTTCACTGTTTTAGTTTCTAATAAACCTTTAAATATATCGTATTACCTGACTCCTGCCTGACTCCCTTTTGAAAGCGTGATAATTAGCCGCTTTTCCGACCACAGGGATTTTTGCAATTCCTAGAACATAACATTCCTATAAACTTTTTTTCTTGTGTTCCGATAGAAGAAATTGCGGGATTATTTAGTTCCTTGCATCACAGTTCCTATAACTCTTTATGTCCTACTCTAGAGCAGGGTCTTTCCATTTTCACTTTTCCTAGGTCTACTTTGATTAGTCCAACTTATAAATTACGCCTGTCGCTTTGTTTCGTCTGTCGCGTATAATACATATAATGCTGGAGCCTTCGTCTTTTGTGTTTCTCTGTTAAGTAACTACTCAATTTCTATGACTCCAGCCTAGTTTTTAAATGCCGTGGTTCGAACTCCATTATTAGGACATATCAACACAACACTCTTTAAAAAATAATTTATTGGATGTCGTTTTCACCCTCGTAATCTGAACAAACAGCAAGCCGCTGAAGGAACCCAGGACAACTTGTGCTGAAAACAATTAGATCATCTGTATACATAAGATGATTTACACACTTATCTCCAATCATGCACCCAGTGTTAAAAAACATTCAACAGTGAAATGTTGTTGTGTGTAGCGCTACGCTAAAGTCTAGTGACAACGCTATAAAAGACCGTTGCGGTGCTTGCGCCACACCCTTTTCCCTCCTACCAGTTCCTATGGCCACTTGAACAGTGCAAATGCAAATAGGAAAACCGGTTTTGGGAGAGAGTAGTTAGTAGAACTGTTTAGAAGTGGACTGTTCCTATAACTACGTTCCTGTAACTACTTGGTCGGAAAGCGGCTATTCTCATAGTATGTACCCCGCAAGCGCAGCAGTAACCTTTCTGCATCCTTGGTAGATAAGAGGTTAAATTCAGGCATTATTTATAGAGCACTGGGGATTGATTGTCCAGATCCAGGATATCCCTTTATTTTTTCATGGGAGCGACGGGGAGATTGAGCTTGTTTGATTAGAATAAAGGAAGTAATCAATGGAGGCTTTGATAAAACTACAGAAGTCTGCATCAGATAAAATAATGGAATTTAATCTCCAGCATGGGGTGTACAGGGTGTGTTGAGAGAACTACGTCAAAAGTAAGCGGGCAATGATCTGATATAACGATTGGTAAATATTTAGAAGCTGTTCAATTTTGTAGAAGCAAGTAATCAACAAAAAAGTAGTCAATACGGGAGAAAGAGTGATGTACCTATGAAAAGAAAGAATACTCACAAGACCAAGCATCATAAAGTCTGAAAAGGCCTTTGACATGCTAGAGGGGGACACAGTACTGAGGTTGGAGCAGTCCATAGTCAGATCAATAACGCAGTTCATGTCTCCTGCAAAGATCAGTTGGTGGGTTTTTAGGCAGGGGATTTTCCCCAAGAAACTGTTGCAAAAATCCACATCAATAACATTGGGCACATAAACTTGGACAAATACCACAGTGATTTGCAACCCATCTGGCTTTGGAATTCAAGTGGGAACAGAAAAGCTGATTAAACCTCGAATTGTTTAACCTCAAATGGTCTTTATTGTGTAAATGAGTTTCCTGTAAGAATACTACATCCGCTTTAGGCTTTTTCAAGTGGAAAAAAACCTGGGTACTCTTGATTACACTTTTAAAGCCTGAACATTCCAGCTCAGGAACCTAACAGAGACATTACATTACATTTTAGTCATTTAGCTGGCTCTCCTATTCAGAGCAACTTACAGTAAGTACAGGGACATTCCCCCCGAGCAATTTAGGGTAAAATGTCTTGCCCAAGGACACAACAACTGTTGGCACAGTCAGGAATCAAACAAGGAAACTCCCGACTACAAGTCTGACTCCCTAACCACTGAGCCACCTGCGCATTGCCTGCTCCGCTGTCCCCAACATTAGAATTGTTAGCCATAAAAAATAATAAGGGGAATACATTTCCAGAGAGTTGAGATTACATCAGGTGTGTCACGTTCAGGCTTGTACACAGGTAAAAGGCATCCAGGTTTGTTGTAAAAAATGACTATTTATTAAGGGCAATGCTTGTACTGACAATAACAGAAAACAAACCTAAAGGAAAACAAACTAAGGAAAACATAATTAAAGGGTAAAACAGAAAACCCCAAGCCATAGGCTTGAGTATAGAACTGTTATTTTTGAAGCAAGAATCAAAACCATTGACAAAAACTTGAGCGCAGAATAATGATCCTCAAATGAATTGGTAGCAGGGCACAGGCAAGAGCTCGATACAACCATAACATATAATGACCCAGCAAAGAACACAAGAACTCAGGGGTTTAAATAGGGCATGACATGTAATAAACGAAACAGGGATGAAACTAATTACAGAGACTTAGAAACAGGAACCATAGAGAGATGACAGTTCTAGAATGGAATGACAAATTAACAAAACCACAAGAGGGAGACAAAGTAAACTAAAACAGAATGTTGGGCCATGCTGACACTAATATAAACAGAACTGAAAAAAGACTAATATAACTAGACAGGGTAGACAGACAACACAAGTAAAAAAGAACTCCTGCATAGACGATTCTGTTTATTCAAACAGGTGACTTTTTTGGGGAATTTTCTGACTAATTTAACATTGACCTTCTCATATATTGTATGTTTTCTGAATGTTACCGCACTTAAAGTCATATTACATTTTGTTGTCTGTTTGTATTCTGGTGTATTCTGCCCTGCCTGCATAGTCTCATTTACATTCATCTACATTTTGTTGTTTGTTTGTTATCATGGTCCATTGTTATTGTTATTATTGTTACTTGTTCATTGTAAAGCGTCCTTGAGCTCTGGAAAGGCGCTATATAAATAAAACGTATTATTATTATTATGTTAATATTATCAACAATATGTTTGAGGAAAATAGGAAATGAATAATGAGAAACCCATGTTGTTTGATATCATTACAATCTACAAATCTTAGGAACAATTATGTAGCAAAGATTTAATTTATACAAGATATTGAGAATGATTTATGGAATTATGAAGAAATTGGTCCACTGTAAAATACTGATGTCTCTTGGAGACAAAAGGGCTGACTTGTTGATTTAAGGAATGTAGGAGGGTTTGAAGTTCACCGCAAGTGGTCAACTGTGTTAAAATGCTAATGGTATTGGGGGAAAGAACAAGAGACTACATAATTTACTATAGCCGCTTCCGGGGCCTATTTTGGCCTGATCCGCTGGTTCTCAGAAATGATATGTCTACTTCCATCACTGTTTGCCGTCCATACCCTCTAATAACAGGGATACGAATTCAATCAAGTTATCTATTCTTCCTCACTATTATGTTTTATACTGATATAACACTGTCATGTACAGTGAACCCTCGTTTTTCGCGCGGGTTACGTTCCAAAAAGAACCTGTGATAGGCGAAATCCGTGAAGTAGTAACCTTTATTTTTTTTACAATTATTATACAATGAAATACTCCATATTACATTGAAACCAAAGAACAAAACCTTTTTACAGGCCCAAGCATTTGTTTAACAAATAAAAGTACTGTTTGAACATTTTTTTTACAAATAACTACTGTACAATAATAATTTTTATCATCAATACGAACTGAAGGCTTTAAATTGCGGAGATCAGAACCGCCCCACTGTGACCTGAGTCATAGGATTAGAACGGGAGAAAATGAAAAATGATTATGAAAAAAAATACAAAGTACAGTAGGACAAATAGTGACTCACGTGTATTTCACTGCTCTTCTGACTGAGCCGTGTATAAACCGCAACATTGCTGACACACAGGTAGAGAAGAAGCGGAGAGACTGTTTAGCCAATCAGAATGCAGAACACAATGCACAATGCAAATCCGTGAAGCAGCGAGACCGTGAAAGGTGAACCGCGATATAGCGAAGGTTCACTGTACAATAAAAGCACAGAATCTAACTACGAGCTGAAACTAGTTTTGCCATGTCAGCAAGCTTCCTGTGAGAGTACTTCAATATGAAAAAAGAATAATAAAAATTGTCTCTAATGAATAAATTAAAGTAAGAAAGTAAGAGAATAAGGATAAAGGAAGTCAGTTAAATATGCATTTAATTATAGAAACAAGTATTGGGGAAATATGTAGACTCTGTTGTTCAGAAAGAAATTGAACTAGTTTATAGTAATTTTCCATGGTTTTGAGTCCTGAAATTCCCCAGAACCTAGCAACTGTGGCTGCAACACTTTTTCCAAGTTCAGTAGGTTACTGAACTTGAATCAAACCGTGGTGATTATCTTCTTCAAAGTCAAAACAGGAAATATTGTTGGAAAACCAACACTGTAAGCAATTCTTGTAATTTCTTCAGTAACTTACAGTAATTTCCAGAGTATCATACTGTTATTAATAAATACAGTAGACTACTGTAAATTTAATTAACTTTTAGCAATTGTTGTAATTTTATCAGTAACCTAATGTTATTCCAACAGTTTTGTACTGTAACTTCTAAACTCATTAGACTACTGTTAACTGAATTAACTATTTCTGATTTCTGTAGTTTTATTAGTAACTTACTGTAATCCTAATACACAGTAATTTTAACTACTGTGTATTGCATTGTATTGTGGACATATATTTAATAGGCAGAGGCAAATTACTTTGATATGCTTTTTTCGAGGTAACTGTCAAAAGTACAGTTTGAGTTCACTATTTCTTACAATTGTGGAAAGGTCTACATAGAAGCAAACCACATGCTCTAAACCAGGGGTGCCCACACTTTTTTGCATGATGATCTACTTTTTAAATTTTCAACTAAATGAGATCTACCAACTTCAAAAGAGTTTATTTAAAAAAAAAACACACTTCAAATGCTTGTTGCTTCTACTGCATGTATCTCTATGTGGAATTCTTCATCTAGACAAACATTAATAAATGTTGATTGTTGATATTCCATTTTAACACTGAACTCAAAACATCTACAACACAAAATATTACAATAGCCAGTTTATGATGACACCAAACTCAACCGGAATGATACCTCTGTGGATGCCTTTGCTTTTAGGCTTGGGCGACTAAAAAGTTGACCAGTTAATTGAGATTTCAGTTCGTTCACCTTTGTTTTTCTAAGCTTGCCTTCTTACAGGAAAATCGTTTTCATAGATTTTATTAAGTGTCCAAAAATGTTTGTCAACGTTTCCTTTCATTGGAATAGCAATAGGCTACTTATTTGGCAGATGAAACAAATGCATTAAGAAAAGGACATCGCATGGAAATTGTAAGTTTTAGGCTTTTTGCTTGGTACCGCACTCATTTTCAAATGTTTGGAATTTATTTTACATTTGTATTTTGCAAATTAATGTCATATGTGCTACCGGATACGGAGATTAGGCCAAGCTTCACTATTTTGCGCGCTGTGCTCCGAGTCCGAAGATCTTGGAAATTGCGAGGCAGACTAAACGTTAGTTGTCATGGCAACTGAATAAACAAAAATCTTGCCTGGTCAAAATCTATTCGTTAAGTGCAAGTCAGAAAGAAACTAAATGGAGAAACAATGATGTTGTTATATTTCTTTTTATGAAAATAAAAATGTAGCAAAAGCATTTATTAAAAATGAGCGATCTACCAGCATTGTCTTTGCGATCGACTGGTAGATCGCGATCGACCTATTGGGCACCCCTGCTCTAAAACAAGAAGTCAATTTTGTTTTTCACTGTTAATTATGAAGTTCAATTCTTATCGATTTGTTAAATCAACTCACGATTCCCCAATCTAGTGACGAGCACGTTCACATAAAAGAGGCGGTGTGTGCACCATTGGACCAAATGCAGACACGGACAAGTCTATGAGAGCCGCATATTTCGCCCAACTTTACTAAATGATCATTTTAGAGAAATATGAAGAGCATACAAAATATAATCCAGACATAAAGCAGGAAGGAAAGCTGGGAAAAAATTGCCACCCATGTATTTACAAATGCCTCCGGGTCATCAATATCACTGACTATAATGATAATGGTGTATTCCATTAAACAAATGTGTTGCTTAATGCTGATTGTGTATAACAATTTTATTTTTTCGTATTATTTCATTTGCAACCCTGACAGTGTTAAACGTCATGGGAGCAAATAAAAAATGTTCAGGTTGTGTAAATTAACAATTGGGAAATCTTGGGCTGATTTAACGAATTGATAACCACCATCGTGACATCTCTAATATAGATCGCAATTGTTAGGTTCAGTGAAGTCAGGTAATGAAAGGAAAGCAAAGGCATGTTGAACTTTCTTCGTAGTATAGGCCCCTGGGGTCCCCTCCACTGGTAAATTAATATTGTGGAACATTAAAGGCTGTAACAATCCAAATAAGAGATTCCTGCAAGAGACACATCTACGAATTAAAGACCACCCAAGGGTACAAAACCCTAGATGTAGCCATATTTTCCATTCCAATTTCAATTCTAAAGCCAGAGGTGTGGCAATATTGATTAGTAAAATAATACATTTTTCAGCTTCTAGTGTGGTATCGGATAGCAATGGGAGGTACTAACTGGTTCCATTTGGAACTCCACTGTAATATTGGTCAAATTTTATCCTCCCAACTTTGATGATACTGATTTTGCTAACAGGTTGCTGGGGAGGATACCTCTGTCACACACACATCGCTTGATATTCGCAGGTGATCTAAACTGTGTGATGGACCAGAACCAGGATTGCTCTAACCCCAGACCCATGCTTCCCTCTATAATGTCAAGGTCCATATTAGATTTCATGACCAAGAATGGTTGTACGGACCCCTGGAGGTTTCATAATCCACAGGCATGTGAGTACTCTTTCGTTTCCCACGTTCCTCATTCCTTCTCTCGGATTGAAGAGCCTGACCTCTTCCAAATATTTGCCCATTGTGGTATCTGACCATGGCCCTCTAGCAATTGTATTAGCTCTATTAGAAAAAACCTGTTCTCCTCCTCGCTGGAGGTTTAATTCTCTTCTTTCTGACTCTAGTTTCTGTGACTGTATTACTTCTGCTATTGATAATTTATATAAAGCAATCAGACCGACTCAACCCCCTCTTCACTTTTATGGTAGATGCTCAAGGCTTATTTAAGAAGTGTGATTATATCGTACTCCTCTCACTTAAATAGAGCTCATAGGATTACATTGGAGGAACTTTTCAAACATTATTCATGACCTGGACCGTAATTGTGCTCAGACGCCATCTCCAGAGCTATATTAACCATGTTTGAATCTACAGGCTGAATTCAACCTCCTATCTACTAAGGATGCGGAATGGTTACTCTTGTATTCACGGACTACATATTATGAACAAGGTGTCAAGGCAAGCCACCTGCTTGCACACCAATTAAATCGATGTGCTGCTATTCCTCTAATTGAAGATCCTTCTAACTGTTTAATCTTAGACCCAGATGGGATAAACGGTTAATTTAAAGCATTTTATTCTTCACTTTACACATCTGAGTTCCCACTAGACACTGCTAATATGACTAAATTCTTGGAGGTGTTAGACACCCCTGTTCACTGTCAGAAATAAAGATACAGTTGAGGTCAATTTATGTTCTCTGAGGTACAACTGCTGGTGATGTATCCCCAAAGGGTCATAGTTCATCCATAAGGTACACATTTGTAGGTTGAAAAGGTAAATAGAAGTTCAAACATGAGCAAGGGCCCATGTTTGTAACATTTCTTGAAAATATAGAGGTACAATAAGAAAGATGTCAGTGTGTGACCAGAATTATGTTGGGGGATGGGATGGATGTGCCTCTGGGCTGTCAAGGAAATAATGAAGTTCTCAAAATCATTACCTAGGAAATTATAAACAATAAGTATATTGTTATTAATGCTAATAAACTAAATATAACTCTGTGAAATCAACAATAAATAGAAATATAAGAATTGGACAGTAAAAAATAGTCACCTCGGAGGCAACATTAAATGTAGATTTTTTAAAAGAGGGCGTTCACACTTGCGCAGTGGCTGCAGCAGCAGCACTTTGCTTCTCTCAACTGTCACTGCTGCACCTGGCACGAAAACCAGGGAACAATGGAGCTGTCAACGGAGGAGCTGCTCCAGAAGAACGGAAGAAGAGACACAGAGATTCAGAGGTAACGTCGATGTTAAGCTGATATAGTGCGTTATATGTTCTTTACCATCTTTTTTGTCAAAAGGAAATGGACTTTTATCGAACTGAATGGCAAATTAATAGCTAACGTCAGTGTTGTAGTCAAGACCACCTAACCCGAGACCAAGACAAGACCAAGACCAGAGTGTATCGAGACCGAGAAAAGACCAAGAATTTTAGGGGCCGAGACCAAGCCGAGACCAAGACCGAGGGAGGGCGAGACCGAGTCTAGACCAAGACCAGCGCCCCACACTACATGACACAATAAAATGTGAAACATGATCAAAAGAGCATCTCAAATTGATCTGAAAGATCCACATTCCCATAAAACAACTAGATATTAAACACTTAAAGCTGAAATAAACTTAAACAACTTATTCAATACTCCTGGGTGACTTCCAACATTTAGTACAGAATGTAAAACAATTATTAATTGTTCATCACTAAAGTCTTCACTTTTCTCCGCCTTTTATCAACAATACATAAAGTTATGTTGTTTTTAACCAACAACAATCCATTTTTTTTCAAAACCACATAGCTAAATGTGTAAAATGTTTAAAAGCAGAAAAGCTGTGTATTGTAATGAATACAGTAATTCTATGTGAAATGTTGATGTTTAGGAACAACTATTGTAAGTAAGAGTCTTTTATAGCTTTAATGTGTAATCAAAGCAACAAAAGATATCTAATACAAAGAGGTCAGAAAGTCAGTGGCCTAACTGTATGTGATTTATAAAAGTACAAAATTGATTTAATTGGAAGCAGTTTCATCAAAAAGTAAACACGATATAAATCAATGGTATTTTGGCCATCACATTTTTCAAATAGGTAAACAAGGAAGGTAAATTATTGATATGGTATGAGCCAGAGAGTGTGTGCTGGTAAAAAGTAATATATTTAATCTGCAACTGTAAATTAGAACTTAAAAATTAGCTCTCTAAAAGTAACGTGCCATGTGCCATGCAATAATCTATTTAATTGAGTCATTTCTCATATAATTTGAGGCGCATGACTCAGTATCCACTCTATGCTCATATTTCTAGGTTAGCTCTCTCACCCAAACGAGGGAGCATCACCTCGGCACATAGGTTTAATGTCGGGAGCTGTATGCAGCTGACATTAGCTAACGTTGATGTAACTTAACATTAGCTACACACGCGCAGCAGTTTGTCTACATCGATCAAATAAGACTATGGTGGGACAAAAAAATTGCTTTGGAGCAGGAGCATCGATAAGAGGACTCGTTAACGTCGAGGGCATACAATATTGATGGATCATAAAACTAAGTACCCAGAGCCGTATATAAAGATGGCTTTATATATGACTCTGTTAAAACCGGTTCTCGAGTGGAACTGGTTTTCAATCCCCATCCAAGGCAGGTTGCTAACGTTAGCTAGCCAGCTTTGCTAAACATCACTCAATCAATATAGCTTCTTTGTGCTTCCTTTCTAAGTGATGATAAAATTTTGACGTAGTCCCCACCGTCTCTGAAATCGAAGCACTGCAGTATTTACAAGAAGCTGTATGCTTTCTTCTGGATGTTGTTATACAAATATATTCTTTATGATTTTTGTAGCCGAATTGTATTACTGAAGATTTTGCAGACATCTTCTTTCGCTCCCAGACAAATACAGCTCACTTTCTTGGGAGTGCGAGTGAGGTGGGGATGGGTGACAGCGGTAACAAAAATACATGTCGATTGCGTGGATTTTAGTGATATTTTTGCGATTGTCTGCAACAAATCGCAGAAATCAATGGAGAAGAACAGGTCTACGACGCCTACGACGCCTACGACGCCTACGACGCCTACGACACCTACGAATGCTGGTGGATCAGCTTATGGTATGTACGGATTGGTTGCCAACAACCGTATGTTATATTTAACGTTAACCGAACTAATTAAGCTGGACACGCGTAAATTACATGGACTTGTTTTAGATTTTACTGGGTTCGTATTACGATATATGTGTATAAGTATTTTTGTCGATTTTATGTCCCAGTCCAGCCCTGCTATGTGTTTTGTTCTGGGGGAGGACAGGCAACACTAGTCATTATTGTTTTATTCTGGGGGGAGGAGAGACGTAACTGTAGCCACTATGTGCTTTTTTGTGAACAAGGGGAAACATTAACAGTTTACAGTAGTTGGAAGGGGCAATCATTTTTCCAACTCAGCCCATTAATGGTGTGAAATGTTTTTATTTTTCAGACTTGTGCTCCAACATGATACTGTGCGATAAACCCCAACATGCCAAAATTGCGCATGTGGTTCAATGTTGAGACTGAACTGAGGCAGGATTTCCACCTGAGCAGAACAGCAATGCACAGCCTACAGAGGCTTTTGCAAAGGGAACAGGACCATGGCTGGGGTAATGAGCTTGAAGTGCTCATTTACACCTATTGGCTGGCACATTGACTCTCTTATCGGGTGGTGTCCCGTGTCTTTAATATACCAAAGGCTACAGTTCACCGCATCATCCACAGAGTGGCCCAGAACATATGGGACAATCTGAGGAGAGCAATCTGCTTCCCTCTAACAGTTGACCTGCCTGCAGTTGGTCAGGGATTTGTCAACATTTCAGGAACCCCTGCATTCCACTATGTGGTTGGAGCAATCGATGGCAGCAACATATGGATTAAACCACCACAGCGTCACAGATTGGACTATTTGATTTACAAAAGCTTTTATTCAATCAACATGCAGGCAATATTTGACTCAAATTTCAGGTTTCTGGACATATATGTGGGGTACACAGGGTCTGTCCATGGCACCCGAATAATGAAAAACAGCAGTTTTTATACTGTGAGACGTTATCCCCCAACAGGCTACATCCTTCTGGGTGATGGTGGGTATCCCTGTTTGGAAACTCCAATTTGCCTTATCACCCCATTCAAGGAGCCAGTGCAGGGACAAGTACAGTAGCAGTTTAATTATTATCAGTCAAGGGGGCGCAGCATAATTGAAAGGGCGTTCAGCATGAAGACCAGGTGAAGGTCAACGCTTTTCAGAGCTTTGCAGGTGAAGCCTAAGGCCGGCTGCAGACTGGCTGCGTGGCGTGAGCGTGGCGTTTCTGTTGCGTGTCAGTTGCGTGGCGGCAGCGAGGCGTTTTGTATGTCTTTGCACACCAGAAACGTCTCTGACGCGGCGCTGCTTCCGCTAGGTGACAGGTACAGAGAGGGCTTCTCGGGACATATGCGCCGACAGACTGTCTACATTTGGATTTGAGG
>JACXGM010031399.1:0-12975 GCA_016801145.1 Umbra pygmaea
CTCTCTCTCTCTCTCTCTCGCTCTCTCTCTCACTCTCTCTGTCATTCAACCACTCCTTTTGTGTCACTCTGCATGTTGTCAGTGTAGGAAGAACTGACTTGGACAGGTATTTGACAAGGACGCTGGAAATGACTAATGTTGCACTGTGAAATGGTGATTATTAAGACTGGGCTGTTCAATGTGGAAAGCCCTTGTTGGAACAATATTTGATATATGCTGCAGTCATTTGTTTGTGTTCATGAGGTTCCTGGTTACTGTAGGATTAGTCCAAAAACATTTTAGTTGAAATAACGTAAGAGCATTTTTATTATTTTAGTTTAGGGTGTAGGCTCTAGCCATGTGCCTGACAGCCTATATGAAACTGAAGTTATACTAGGAAATAGTGGAAACTCTGACATCTACAAAGAGCTCATCTCTTGATTTGGGAGAGGTATTTGTAAGGCATTTTGGAAATGTATGAATTTACTTTTTTTGTGCCATTCATTTGCTGAGGCAAGTTTTTGGTCCCCACCTAGCAACGGCGCTAACCTAGAAGCATAATCTCCCTGAGCTCAACACTCTGAGAGCAGCTCTCCACTGCACTTAAATTTAAAATGTTTTCAACTTTTACCCCCACCGTCGCTGATCTCTCAAAGTGCAACCAATGGTATTCCAGTTTGTATTGGTGTATACACAAAAACAAAAACGAATGATAAATAGAATGTTTGCCAGCTTAGCCCCAAACTACAATTTAATGCTGAATTTGTATGATGATTTGAGTAAGAAGTAATTGACATGAAATCAGGAAAAAGCAAAAGCTGTGTCAGAATGCGCCTTACCTAGCGGAGAGCAAAGCATTAAATACAGGTTATGGACAAGGGGCCTGATACTTTCTTTAGAAATCAACCTGAATGCGACTTTTTTTTTTTAATTTAACCTTTATTTAACCAGGTAAGTTGACTAAGAACAATTTCTTATTTACAGCAACGACCTGGGAGCAATTAGGGTAAAGTGTCTTGCCCAAGGCATTTGGCTCAGTCGGGAATCGAACTGGCAACCTTCTGACTACAAGTCTGACTCCCTACCCACTGAGCCATCTACGCCCACTGATCATTTGAATTGATTAAACATGTAAAATACAGAATATATTAGTGGTGATCACATTCTAAATAGTTAAATAGACTGAGAAAGTCATGCTGAATTAAAAATGACAGAGATACAGTATTTACAGTTAAAATTATTTTCAGTATGCATAAGCTGCTGACAGACATACAGTATGTAATGTTGAGGTGCAAAAGAACATGTGTTTAATAATATATAATTGAAACCCAGTTTCCATTCCCCTACAAGCACCCTGCTGTAACCCAAGAAGCTAGAGGGCACCACCTTGTTGGCAAGAACAAACTGGCCCATACGTTTATACCGTACATACTGCATCTGTGATTTATAATGCTCGCTCAATAGACACATGTATTGTAGTGCCAGGGCTGTGGGATTGATTTTGAAATATTAAAAATGTTCTACAGTAAGTTGAGTTATGTGTGTAATGACAGCCTGGTTAGATGTGTAAAACACCCTGGTTAAATGTGTAATGACAGCCTAGTTAGATGTGTAGCGTGTGTGCTGACATCCTTATTAGATGTGCATTGACAGCCGGAGAGAACAGGCCCCAGTTTGTTCAAAAAAGGAAGTCATAGTGTTGTAATCGATGACTTTGATTTCCTTTACAGGTAAAACTCTATCCTGTACTTTCGTGACTATCAGTTATAATCCGAATACACATCCTCAATAAGATGGGCATTTCTGTCTGCTCTGACCTGTGTACAGACAGCAGTCTAGTCCCACAGTGAGCCCAGTGGACTGACTGGACAACAGCATTCCACCTGACCTGTGTGTAGCCTGGGCAACCAGTGATCCAGCGGTTTATCCGTCGCCCTGGAAATGCTGTCCATCAACTCTGAAAGCCAGTGGCTGTTTAAACCAGCAGCACTAACTTGCAATGCATGCTGGGAGGAAGCTACCAAGCTGCGGTTGTCAGGAGGTCAACAGACTGTGCACACACGCACGGCACTTCATTCGTATTTCAGAGGGTGTGGACTCAGCCCGTTGCTATAGTGACATCTGCTCACCACACGCTAAATGTAAAAACCATACTGTCGAAGGGTAACTAAGGTAACTAAAGTTAAACGTCTGACCCTAAGAAGCAGCATCCTAGCATTAGCATCATCGTAACATCACCGAGAGCACGCCACAGTAGTGTTTTCTGTCATACACACCAAGGCCCCAAAAATGGGTTTTAGTTTCAATTAGTGTCTCTCTGCATTCCCAACGGGGCTGCAGGAGCTCCTTAATTTGTGGAGGGGTGAGTAGGCTGTGAGTAGGAGGAATAACAGGCCCCCTGAAACAGATGGGCTCAGCGCGACACTGGGCTTCCAGCAGGGGCAAAATCAATGCTCATAACTTCAAAACAGAAAATAAATTAATAATTATAGGAACACAAGATTGCTTTGCATTGCCGGCGCAATCTAATTAATAGGTGTTTTGTTTGTGGCTGCTGGTTGTTGTTTTTGTTGCTGCTTTTTCCCTTTCAACAGTGAATATTCAGGCTTTGGAGAGCGGAAGCAAACTGTGCACCTTGAGAATTAAGCACACCTCCTCCTCCTCTTCCTCCTCCTCTTCCTCCTCCTCTTCCTCCTCCTCTTCCTCCTCCTCTTCCTCCTCCTCTTCCTCCTCCTCTTCCTCCTCCTTCCTTATTTTTCTTCTTCTTTCTTCTTCTTCCTTCTTCATACTTCAGTGCAGACTCCAGGTAAAGTGCCCTCCATAAATACTGGGACAGTAAATTCTAAACAAATGATCACCTTTTATTTCTATCTGTTTCAAAAATTAGAGTTAAAAAGTAAGAGTATACAGTATGTTTTACTAAAGAAGAATAACAGCACTTTTAGTTTTATGCAAGCATTATTATTAGCTTGAGCTGCTGCCCCCGCGACCCGATCCCGGATAAGCGGATGAAAATTGATGGATGGATTATTATTTGGACATTTCAAATTAAAGCAAATGTTAGAACTATAAAAGCTATTATAAAACAGAGATATCTGTCATTTGATTGGCTAAAATTGCATTCCAAGCCTATGACAATTGCCTGATATCTGCATATAGAATGTTGCCTAATCACTCAAGTGCAGTATTTTGTAATCAAAAAGTATCACTTCACCCCCTTGGGAAGCTAAACAAAATAAGAAAACATGGCGCACAATTCCGCTCGCTTCAATCTTCAACACCAACTAGCAAATAAGACCATCTACAAAATAGAAATGATTTTAACTTTCAGTCGCCAAAAAAAGATTGTCGCTGATGTAGACATGCTAGCCAGCCACAGGATTTAAGTAATCTAATCACTTCTGTAATAAAAAGTGACAAAACGTTAGCTAGCAATTACATGGTGGCTGTAGTATCAACATACTTGTAGCTGGCTTGTGAGCCTAATTCACTTAGCTACTTCTCAAAATTACACAACCTGGGTTTTCCAGAGCCCTCTACCTCCACCCCTTGGACAGAGTGAAGTACTGACTCCCTAACACAAACACATCTAGTAGCATAACACCCAATACAAATTTATATTACAGGACAGTTGGATTTCCTCTACTAGATATGTGGCTTATCTAGCCTGATTCAGGGACTGGAACGAGGCCAGGGCTTATTCATCAAGTGCTGCACATTGCCATACCACACCCTAGACCCTGTGTTTTCATATTTTTAAAATATCAAGAAATACAGTTTTGAGAGCTTTATAATATAGGTGGGTCTCTGAAAGAGGAATTACGGTAACCTAACGCTCTCACCAGCGAAATTAAGATAAAATCTATGCAAACAGTTGTTTGAATCAGACTTACATGTTCCCTGCTATTATTGTTCTGCCTATCGTTTTTGAATCCTAATTACAGTAATACAACTATCGGCTAGGGGTGGTGCATGTGGTTGAGCCCCTTTCATCTTTCACCATCCAACATCTGAGAAGGGTTGCCAACAATTAAATGATTAAAGCAGAATTGGATCTGACACATTGGGTGGGGAAAAAACTGAGAATAAACTCTAGTTCAGCTATAGTTCCACAGGATGTTCCACAAGGCTCTGTTCTGGGCCTCCTACTCTTTATCATCTACATCCGCCCACTTGATCAGATATTCACTAGTATGCTGATGTTTTTTTAAATTTACCTTTCTTTAACCAGGTAATTTGACTAAGAACAATTTCTTATTTACAGCAATGACCGGGGAGCAATTAGGATGAAGTGTCCATTTGAAAGATGTGAGCTGTGAACATACTATATGAGCATCATTTCCAGTATGGACCTCTGAATGTGCTGTTAGAAAGAAAGTGTTCTTAGTTGGTAGAACATAGATGAAACAGTCTGTACTAATGCCTCATATTAATCTTTGTATCATATCTTTCATATGCCTTCAGTGTTTATTTTTATTTTTGGGTGGAGTGAACAACAAGTCAACAAGTACAGAACAGATCTGTAGAGTATGAAACTTGCAACAGTTTCACCCCCCCAAAATATTTTTTAACATTTGTGACCCCCCCCCCTCCAGCACACACACATACACACACAGACACCCTTCTGGAGAGTTTGGACCATGGGACTGTGATCGGGCACACAGCACACTGGACTGTAAATGGAGGCATATGGTTTCATTGGTGTGGTCAGATGCATGTCTGTGCCTGTCTTCCCGATGTCACTGGTGGGCAGTGTTGGGGATAACGCGTTATTAGGTAACGCGTTACAGTAGTCACACTACTTTTTTCATAAAAAGTAACCTTTCACAATTCAAGTAATTAATTACTAGTTAAATTTATAATGCGAAAATTAGTTATATCCATCCATCCATTTTCATCCGCTTATCCCAGACTTATCAGGGCCAGCAGCTCCAGCAGGGGACCCAAACATCCTTTTCCCGGGCCACATTAACCAGCTCCGACTGGGGGATCCTGAGGCGTTCCCAGGCCAGGTTGGAGATTTAATCTCGCCACCTAGTCGTGGGTCTTCCCCCGAGGTCTCCTCCCAGGGGGCATCCTTACCAGATGCCCAAACCACCTCAACGGGCTCCCTTCGACGCAAAGGAGCAGCGGCTCTACTCTGAGATCCTCACGGATGACTGAACTTCTCACCCTATCTCTAAGGGAGAAGCCAACCACCCTCCTGAGGAAGCACATTTCGGCGCTTGTACCCTGGATCTCGTTCTTTCGGTCATGACCCAGCCTTCAAGACCATGGGTGAGGGTAGGAACAAAAACTGCCCGGTAGATGGAGAGCTTTGCCTTCTGGCTCAGCTCTCTTTTCGTCACAACGGTGCGATATATTGAGTGTAATACCGCCCCCGCTGCGCTGATTCTCCAACCAATCTCTCGCTCCATTGTCCCCCCACTCGGGAACAAGACCCCAAGGCATTTGAACTCCTTCACCTGAGGTAAGGACTCATTCCCTACCTGGAGTAGACACTCCACCGGTTTCCTGCTGAGAACCATGGCCTCAGATTTAGAGGTGCTGATCCTCATCCCAGCCGCTTCACACTCGGCTGCGAACTGATCCAGTGAGTGCTGAAGGTCACAGGCCGATGATGCCATCAAGACCACATCATCTGCAAAAAGCAGCAATGATATCCTCAGCCCACCGAACTGCAACCCATGCCCACCCTGACTACGCCTCGATATCCTGTCCATAAATACTACAAACAGGATTGGTGACAAAGCGCAGCCCTAGTGGAGACCAACCCTCACCTGAAACGAGTCCGACTTACTGCCGAGCACCCACACATACAGAGATTGGATGGCCCTAAGAAGGGACCCCCTCACCCCATACTCCCACAGCACCTCCCACAGTATCTTCCAGTCGCCCCGGTCATACATTCTCAAAATCCAGAAAACACATGTAGACTGGATGGGCAAACTCCCAGGCCCCTTCTAGGATCCTTGCGAGAGTACAGATCTGATCCGTTGTTCCACGACCAGGACGGAATCCACATTGTTCAACCTGAGGTTCGACTATCGGCCGAACCCTCCTTTCCAGACTTTACCAGTGAGGAAAATTTGTTATATTTACATTATATTTTCACCTTTTCTGTTTTAGAACACAAGTTTATAATTTGTTATCCATTGTTGTCTATAAATCCGTATTTCATTAGTGCGCCTCCACGCCCCAAAAAAAAAAAGGAGAGATCTCGCACTTAAAAAGTGATGCGTTATGCGGATTGGAGGTTAGCGAAATGGAAGAATACATAGCCTACATTTTACCAGCTGGAAGTATTCACATTATTTCAAAACTATCAAAAAGCAGGGAGGATAAATATATGTGTCCTGTGAGCTGTGTATTAGGTGCAAACGCTTGTCAAGTGGGAAGAAAATTTAAATTTTGTCCTCGTTCGTCTCACTAAAATATTTTAGACCAAAATCAGCGTTTTTCGGTTATTACAATAACTTGAAAATGTTGAAAATATGCATAATGTCACAGAAAACGTGACATTTTGTCGGGCCGCGTCTCCCTTGTCTTTGGGCAAGAATTTGCTCGGGAACACACAGCCGACGGCCAAGCACCTCCTACATTGTGCGCATGCGTGAGAGGAAATTTCTCTCCATACCAGCAGGCGGAGGTAATCTGTGCTCTTTGATCAAAAAAGGGGACACCGGAAGCTTGGCAGCAATGCAAATATATAAATCATTGTTGTAATTACGGGCAAGACAATTTTCTCACTGGTCATAACTTTGATCACACACATCAAGAACATTGTCTGACGTAGACTTGCAAATGGTACTGGCGTTGGGAGCCCTCAGTCTTTTGTTGGTCAAAGTGCAAAAGAAGAAGCGGAGGCGACAAATATGAAGAAGCCGTACCAGATGGATTAAACCATGGATTCTGCAGCAGCAGACTCGAGGGGCTTTTCCAAATCTGTGTCTTGAGCTCGAGTTAAATTAATCTTCAGATTTAACACACACTCAAGCAACTTCTCCGTCCAATTATAAGATGGAAAAAACACAAACTACTGGGACACAATCTCCATTGGGAAATGTTTGATGATAACACAGCGATTCTTGGCAACAGGTAGGCAAGCTAACGATAGCTATATAACTGCAATTCAATTTAACTTTATTCCAGACACACAGGTTCATATCAGTACACAACAACAAGTAAAATCAAGAGTGATTAAAACCCATATAAACATCCATTCCAATGGATTCAGACGATTCCAGAAGCTGGTCTGCCATAAATAATAAATTCTATAACTGAGTTATGTTCTTATCGTTTTACAGGCGAAAGCTTCAGGAGCCTTTCTTACCATTTTCAAGGACTTTCAACAATCTGCCATTTTGTTCCAAAAACATGTGAAGCAATCTACCATGTTTTAAAAGACAAATATCTGAAAGTATGTGTGGACTATTTTATTATTTAGAAAAGTTATTATACAGTGCTGTCTGTAGGCATTTGTTATTACATTATTAGTGTTGTATTTTTTTTATGCTTTTGCCGTCACTGTCCGAAGGAATTTGCAGGACAATAATCACGTTATATAATGAAGTGTCTTACTTGAACGAGTTTGTATTGGGGTTTACATGGTATTTTCTTGTATTTCAGTGCCCGGACACAGTGGACAAGTGTCAGAATGTAGCAGATGGATTCCAGACTCAGTGGAACTTCCCAAACTGCATAAAGGCTCTGAATGTGAAGCACATCAACATTCGACCCCCAACAGGAACTGGATCAACATACTACATCTACAAGCACACATTTTCCATTGTACTTAAGGGGCTTGTTGACAGCAATTACAGGTTCTTGTATGTAGATTTTGGCTGCAATGGGCGAATTTCAGATGGGGGAGTGTTTGGTGGCTGCTCACTGCATGATGCCCTGGAGAACCGGACATCCAACATCCTTGTCCCGGCTCCACTCCCAGGTTCTGACCTGCTGGCGCCTACTGCATTGTGGCAAATGAGGCATTCCCATTGAAGGAGTACCTCATGAATCCGTACCCAAAACGCAGGCTGTCACGCACTGTGAGGGTGGTGGAAAATGCCTTTGGCATCCTAGCTAGCCGGTTTCATGTGTTTTTTAACCACCATCAATGAAATATTTGCTGACCAGGAAGGACCTGATCAAAATTCCATCCCAGGAAGATGGAGAGAAGAACATGATCTTGGGTAGGCCTCCTTGCCACAAACCAATGCAACAGCACGGACCAAACAGCACAGAGATGAACTATGTCGCTTCTTCAATTCTGACACTGGAGATGTGCCTTTCCAGTGGGGCAAAATATAGCAGATGTGTATGCCTGTGCTGTTCTCTGATATCGTGTATGTCATGCACAATAATTTGCTAATACATTGGCTGTAGTCTGAAATACAAATATACGTTTTGTTCTCATCAGGTGTTTACTCTGCCAAAGAAGTGCTATTACGACTCATCAAAATAAGTAATTTTATTGTCAATATAAAATTACAAAGCAGTAAAAATCAAACATACACAGAGCACACTAAAAAGCAAATAGAATGAACATAGACAGAATAGCAATTGTGCTAGATTACTGTCCCTGTTGTGTGTAATGTGCCTGGTTCTGATGATCCAACAAATGTTTAAACAAGTCAATCTGTGATCACATCTGGCAAATTCAGCAGGTGCTACATAAGTGACTAAAAGAAGCAAAGAACAAAGTCTACCTATAGGCGTAATTTACTGATGTCAATGCCCCCCCCCCCCCCCGTGTGGAACCCAAAGTTACGTCCTTGAATTAAGCAATTAAGTAAATCTACCATGATAAGATTTGAGGTGGATTCTTGTCTTTTAGTGTTGGGGTCCAAACACTGCATCTGTGTCAGTACCCACTGCTGCCTGGCAGTTTGTTTCACTCCTACACTTCCTGAAGGGGCCAGGCATTTGTAGCGGGAGTATTGGGTCCTCAGCGATTCCCATCTCTTCTTCTGCTCTTTTTCTGAAAAAAAAGCAACACATTAAAGTATTGTGCCTGTGTCGAATTCATATAAATACTGTCAACATACATTATTTTTACTGGTATAGGATTTACTCAAATGTTATATTACTAAGCAAAATAGCAAAAGTAACAAATCTACAAAAGTGCTCCATTTAGACTATTAGCATTAATACAATTTCTGCAGAGGAGACAGTAAGGAAATTAAACAGTGTGACATGTCCCTCTTATTAGATACACAGTGGTAGCAGCATCTGTAACAGTAACGTTATATCATGGTATCACTCCAATACATAGCTACAAATCGTAGCTGTGTAGTAATTAATTGCACATGCGTGCCAATGTTGTAATATTACTCGTTAACTTTACACGTTTGATGTGCACTAGCGAAGAGTAACATAAAACATAACAAGGTATTCAGTTACAGAGCTCAATGGCTGAAACGACTCTTACCTGGTATTGTGAGTGCATTTTCTGTCTCACGCCAGAGTTGTGTTTTTGCAACTCGGTTCACATAACGCTTCTCCGTGATGTTGTACAGTGGTGGCCTCTACTGGATCAATAGGATCAGCTGGTCTTCTTTTTCTTCGCTCCAGGTGGCCATTATCTCAATATAATATACATTGGGTTCACAGATGATAAGAGTGCTCGCAGAAGATAAAAAATTAGAGGTGAGCAGTCTGCTTGTGTCCCTTTTATTTACATCCATGGGTGAGCACTCTTGGGTCTGTAGTTGTTTACTGCTCTCATCACTTCCATCGTTTTTTAGCACTGATTCGCTAGCTGCACAGCCAATCAGAGTGCTCCCTGTTACCATCCCTGTGGCCAAGTGCCAGACGACCCTCAAAAAACTGACCAAATAGTACAGACGGCCAACGGTCGGCTTGATGTGTCAGGGCCTTAAGGTGTGAAATGATGAAGTAACATCCACTCAGAACGTGTGTATTTGTGCCAATAAACACAAGTTCAGAATGCCTATAATTCTGCCACCCAACAGATCTAAACTGTACCCTTTAGACTCAATTTTTCTGGTTCAGGCCTGCTCAATGTATTCTCCATGTGTCTCCATTAATTTCAGTAGCATTACTAGGAGTCAAACCCCATTGCATATTGTATGTAACTCAAATTCATTTACTTTATCTGTATTTCTTTACTGAGTTATATTTTGTTATATACTCAGACATTGAGATTAAATTGGTTTTACATACAAACACTCACACATTCATCAGAAATAGACTGATTATATTGATCAATTGGATCATGCCCAGAGACAGTAGTTACCACAAGTTTGCACTCGACATGATCAGGCAATCACTATTCAGGGGCGGCAAGGTAGCCTAGCTATTTAGGGCCCATGATTGGGGTCCATTAGGACCCTGGTTCAACCTCCCCCACACACACACTAGCAAGGTGAAGCATCTATCATTCTGTTTTTGAGCAAGACAGTTAACCCTAATTGCTCCCAGGTTTTTTCTGTAAATAATCATTCTTACCAACTTACTATTAACCTTCATTCAAATCATTTAAATACTTAGGACGGTTAATAAATTGATACTTTTGTCCAATGAGTTTTGTATGATACTAAAAAAAACAAAAAGCATATGTAAAAAGCATTTTTTTAAAGTAACGTAAAGTAGTTTAATTAGTTACTTTTAATGAAGAGTAACGCAGTAACGCAATGTACTTACTTTCAATAAAGAGTAACACAGTAACATAACGTAGTTACATTTTAGAGAAGTAACTAAGTAAAGTAACTTTTTACAGTAATGTTCACCCAACACTGCTGCTGGGATATTACCAATTTTTGGCTAACCAACCCTCTTCACTGGCCTTATTTCATTTTCCTTTTCCATGAGGACTGGAACGATGATCTGCCAAATTGACATTCTTACATGAACAGCCAGTAGGGGATGTTTTCTCCAACCGGTCTTTCAATGCAATTAGTTTTACAAGGTTGTTTGTTTTCTTAGCCATTTTGACTGTTCCAATACTTACGGAGGGCACTGGACATGGAACAATGGCATGATTTAGGATATATCCTAACTGTTCTGAATAACTGTATTCTGTTCAAATGAACAGAACGGCCTGAAGATGGTTGTGAGCTTGTTTTGTCCCTGTGTGATTTGTGTAGATCCATCGGACCAGCTGTTGGAGGTGGTGGGTCTAGAGGGAGCCATGGAGATGGGCCAAATCCACATCGGTCTAAGGAGCGCAGGCCGACGCCTGGCCCAATGCTCGGCTGTCACCATCAGGTATCTCTGGACCACATCCACTACCCACTGTTTGAATGCAGCTTCTTCGATCACAAACGTTTTAGTTTTTAACAGAAGTCACCATGTTTACAAGTCTTTATTTGAACCATGATGTCAGGGGTCAAACATAATATTTCAAGCCAGTGTTTTTGTTGCCCTTCAGAACCACCAAAGCCCTGCCAATGCAGATTGATGGAGAGCCCTGGATGCAGTCTCCCTGTACTGTGAGTTACATTTATTATGGTATACAACACAACTGCAATTCAGTCTAGAAATGTGGTTGAGTTTCTCACCCACTGCACTTTATGTTGAGACTATACAGGCTGTTCTCATTGCGATATGTACAAGATCGTAAAAAAACGACAACCGTTTAAATAAAGTCAGTTTACCTTAACCTTACCCTAAACTTAACCTCACCTTTCCCTAACCTTAACCTCACTAACCTAGCATGTTATCCCTGAAGTAAACCTTCCCCAAGTACTTTATATTGTAAATGATTAGTGTATACTTGGAAGTCTTCTTGTAGATTGGAGATAAAACACATAAAGAAAATCACATTTTGATTGGCCATATCGTAAGTCTGCCTATGTAATGCGGGGAAATTTCCATTATATACGGTTACCCACGTCTTGCCATGAGAATGCGTTGAACTATAAAGTTAGAAGGCAGAATTTCCTTTATATATTCAATTTGTGTTGTTTTACATATTTGGAATTGATCCTAACTGATATGTAATAACAGAGCTTTCTTTTAATTGGTTCACCTTATACAACTTCCCTACACAAGTGTTTTTGTTCTGTTTTCACATTCTGTTTTGTATTGTTTAGAAATCGCTCCATTTGTTTTGATTAAAGCAGTGTTTGGATTTAATTACGCTGTGGCCTCTGAAAGCTTCACAAATGAAGTGCAATCTGAATTTACATACAGTCTTTCAGTGCAGAATAGTGCATGACAAAACAAGTAGTGGGGAAGTGCACTTGTCTGTTGGCAAAAGTCCACAAATCAAAGTTAGACTCTAAACATACAGAAGTGTGTGCTTGGTGATTTCCATGGTGAGTTTTTCTGCATTGTGAATACGACAACCTTGGAATTTCATTCAACTAATTATTATAAATTTTTTTGTACATGCATGAGATAATGAATTTCAATTAGCATGTATTACTATTAGGACATCTCTATTGTTTACAATAATTCCTGAAAGATGCCATCTTTGATGGATACATACATTTTAGGACTTGAATTAATTAATTATATCTATCTATCTATCTATTTATATATATAGGTATATAAAACTATTAACGGAAGATGTTTTCAAAGATATAGAAAGTCCCTAAATATCAAACTTATACTCTAAAGAGAAGAAAGCTCAACTCAACTCAAATAACTACAAATAAATGTCATGTCACACACTCACCTTTTAGTTTGATTGTCTTTCATCCAGTTTAATTCCTTCTATATTTACTTCTGTTTCAGTTAATCAGGTTGGTGCTATCAGTGTATTATGTCATTGCTCATTAGCACACAGTGCCTATAGAAAATAATCATGTCTGTTTGGATATGTCTACTAGTGGAGTGACCAAGCCATCACCACTCTTCAAGACTGCTTCGAAACTACAGACTGGGAGATGTTCAATACGGCAGCTGGAGACAACATTGATGAATACACTGACTCTGTCACAGCATTTATCACCAAGTGCATAGATGATGTCGTTCCACGGGTCAATGTTAAGACCTTCCCCAACCAAAAGCCCTGGGTTAACGGTGATG
>JACXGM010031400.1:0-12974 GCA_016801145.1 Umbra pygmaea
GTGCTGTGTTCTAAGTCCATACAACACACCCCGTTGTACCTTATAAACTATACCACAGCTAAGTGCTGTGTTCTAAGTCCATACAACACACCCCGTTGTACCTTGTAAACTATACCACAGCTAAGTGCTGTGTTCTAAGTCCATACAACACACCCCGTTGTACCTTATAAACTATACCACAGCTAAGTGCTGTGTTCTAAGTCCATACAACACACCCCGTTGTACCTTATAAACTATACCACAGCTAAGTGCTGTGTTCTAAGTCCATACAACACACCCCCTTGTACCTTATAAACTATACCACAGCTAAGTGCTGTGTTCTAAGTCCATACAACACACCCCCTTGTACCTTATAAACTATACCACAGCTATCACAGGCAGTACTCAAACCGCACAGTGTGTAATACTGACCCTTCGGAAAATCCTTCAGAAAACTTTGAAAAATCATTTTAAAGGTGTAGCATTTTATACTAAAGGTATGTAATTTACTTTGACTGGTACATAAAATACTTACTTTCTACTTCCATTGCTAACTGGTTCTGAGGGGTTATGCTGTCCTCCAGCCTTTCCTCCTTGATTTGGATGCGCTCCGTCAGCTCCACCTCCTTCATTAAAGACTGAAAGGGACCAAGATTCGTTCCTTCTTAAAAGCTTTCCACATCACATCAAACATAGCATGTCGTTTCAATTATACCAGCACATACGCTTTACAAGCCAGAATGTTGCAAACAATTTTATACTTTTACAGGTACTTTTCTTTTTTCGACAGAATGGTAGGGAAAGAGAGGAGACGGTATCTTGCTCAAAAAGCCATGGTCTGAGGCCACTCAATATCATTAAGCAAATTGAAAACACATGCATGCAACTCATACAAATTTACCAAACTTGTGCATTTTGGCATGGTTTTAAGCAGTACTCAACTATTCACTGTTTTGACTTGAAAATGGTAGAAATACTGGCGCTAGCTTTTCGTTTAACCATTCAGGTTTGTTGACCTTTTAAAGGTGAATACTCAGCGCTTCGTCACAATTGGACTAGAATGCCGATGATGATAGGTCTAGAATCCAGAGAATGGCCAGATTGGGTCAAGCTGATAGAATGGCATCTACCTAATATTGTGTAGGTCCCCCTTTTGCCTCAAACAGCCCAAGACCCATTGAGGCATGGACTCCACTAGACCTCTGAAGGTATTCTGTGGTATCTGGCATGTAAGATGTTAGCAGCAGATCCTTTAAGTTCTGTAAATTCTGAGGTGAGGCCTCCATGGATCGGACTTGTTTGTCCAGCACATATCACAGATGTTTGATTGGATTGAGATCTGTGGAATTGAGGCCAAGTCAATACCTTGAACTTATTTTTGCTTTGTGGCAGGGCGCATTATCCTACTGAAAGAGGCCAATGCCATCAAGGAACAACAACCACTACATACTGGGAACACCCCACAAGCGCTGCTGTTCTGGAGATGACCCAGTCGTCTAGCCATTCAAATTTGGCCCTTGTCAAAGTCGCTCAAATCCTTTCACTTGCCAATTTTTCCTGCTTCTAACACATCAACTTTGAGGACAAAATGTTCACTTGCCGCATAATATATCCCACCCCATGAGAGGTGCAACGATAATAAGATCATCAGTTTTATTCACTTCACCTGTCATAAAGTTATGGCTGCTCTGTGTATATCGAAGTATTCACTCTGATATGTAATCAAGTCACAGGACACACACCTGTGTATTTTATATGCTTAAGCTACAAGCTAATTTACAGAATGGACAATTCCTTTTTTTTTATATTTCATCATCAATATCATACTCACATAAATCTGAATATATCATGATTCATTTTTGACCATATAGCTCTACTATACGTGTTGTTTTTGGAGTAGCAGTAAAATCTAGTGCTGGCAATAAGACAAACCTGGTAGAGCAGCATAATATAATGGAATAGACATTCATGTTCAAATACATGATGAATGTTAAATGTAATGTCACGTGAATACATGAATTGTCCATACGTGTTAATACCGTATGTTAATGGGCCCCGTTATATTCAATTCAATGATTACAAATAGTCACGTTTGTTTTTACCTTCATAACAACGCAAGACAGTTGAACTGAATCTCCTTTGCTTGGAGTTAGATGGTCCCCATCGAGGCAAAAGTTGGTCAACTCTGTGCCCGCAGGAGTTCGATTATATCGATTTTCACTTGCTTCTAAAACACAATTAAAATAAAAGAATGACCAGGCGCAATATAAACATACTATGGTAGCTGTTAAAATGTGAGTAAATTCAAAAACAATCCATGTTGTTAAAAACATAGTTACCGGAGTTGAGCACTGGTCTGGCTGGGAGATTCCTCGTAGAGCGCTCTTGCGCTACCGATTTCTGTCCATGCGCATTACGCATCTCCATTATCTGCAATCTCTCCCTCAAAAGTTCATTTTCTTTTTGACTTCGAGATATTTCCAAATGTAAAACGGCATATCCATCGTCCACAAGCTCGCATATTTCCGCAACAGCCGCGTTTACCAAGACCTCCATAATGGAGGTGAGCTGTGAGTGAAAAGGAAGAGAAGACGACATTGTGCCAGACAAATGGACAGACATCTTGTTATGACCGGGATCAAATAGCAATTATGTAACCTAATCAGATAGAAAAATCATTTGTTTATCAGCCAGTTGATGTTGCTACAAGGTTTCTATTGTCAGACCAGTCACCTCCGTGTCAACAGCAATAATAGGCTTGACTTAGCTAGAATGACGCTGCGAGCTCGAAGATATATTTTCAAAAGAAAAGTCCCAAATTAAGACTTTAAAACATAATAAATTGGTTGAAATCCTTAACTAGTTCTCTAGAAATATTACCACTTCACAATAAAACTAAATTAGGGGAATCAGAATACACATTTATTACCTATCCTTGATTAAGTATTTTATTTTGCATTACCACATGAGAAGAATCACATACATTTTTTTTTTTAATTTAACCTTTATTTATCCAGGTAAGTTGACTAAGAACAATTTCTTATTTACAGCAACGACCTGGGAGCAATTAGGGTAAAGTGTCTTGCCCAAGGACACAACGACATTTGGCTCAGTCGGGAATCGAACTGGCAACCTTCTGACTACAAGTCTGACTCCCTAGTCACTGAGCCATCTGCGCCCCACATTCTCATATTACAATCTCATTAAACTGCCAGGGAAACATAATACATGCACTAAAAACTACGGAAATTGATACAGTCAAAACCAATGACTGCCCTGACCTCACTATAAAATATATAATGAAATAGCATGTGCCAATATACAGTAGTTTGTGTTGAATTTAGTGGTTCACCAGTAAAAAAAATATGAATTAATGTCTGGACATATTCATTTTGGCCATGGGCATTGTGAAGCAGTGGGCTTGGGGAACAACCTTAAACTGAGGATGTAGAGGGGGAGAAGGTCCGTGAACGATAGACAATGAGCTTCCTTTTGGTCGCTTTGTGGAACAGGCTGCTCAGCTTTTCTTTTGGCCAACAATGTACTTTTCTGGATGGAGGGTCTTCTCTAACAGGATTTTATTGAATTTGAAAATTTGTGCTTCGCAACAGTCCCCGTTTTACTGAGAAACAACTGACACAGGTAAACTGACCTCAGTTACAATTAACTTGTTGAACAAAATGCCGTGTCAGTTTCAGACCATCCTTATCCTATTATTTTCCAATGGGTCAACATTGTTTTGATGTTAAACATTTACATTTAAATTACTAAAAGTAAGTACAGGGACATCCCCATGGAGCAACTTTGGGTAAAGCGTCTTACTCAAGTATGCAACAACATTTGGCAGTTAGGAATCAAACCGGCAACCTTCCCACTACAAATCTGGCTCCATAACCACTGAGCTATCTGGTCCCCATCTGACATTGCAGCTACCCAGCGGTGTAGCACAAGATCCTGGGCCCTATGCACAGGCAGTCCAGATGGGCCCCCATGTTCCTCAACCCCAATATATTCCAGACTTTAAGGGCCCTCTCTCCCCTTTGGGCCCTGGTAATCAGTATTGGTTTTACCCCCAGTCCGACGCCCCTGCAGCTACCTTATCCCAGCACCAGGTTAAGGACGTCTTGGACAAACAATTAAGGTGTCACTGTCAGCCGTGGTTGAGGATACCACCAGAATTCACTAAATTGGTGTCAGAACTGTAACAGCACCTGTAAGCCCATATGAGTAAAGACGTGCTAAAGAGAAGGGTGTGGACACTGTCCTCAGAAGGGAGGAGGTAGTTGAGCTACCATAATCCAACCCCTAGCAATCTCAATTAACAGGCCTCTTTATGAAAGGTTTGTTGGTGTTGGCTTGATTGACGCGAGACTAGTGTTCAAATCCTGCTTAAGGTTATCCCTTGAATATATGACAATACGTTTGGGCTATGTCCACAAAGCACCATTACCTACCTTATTTTAGTGTTGCATTTTATACAGCAAGATGTATGCATTTCAATTACTGATGAGTACACAACAATAAACATGGTTTACCATTTAGGCTTTACATAAGGTTTCATAAAAAATACATATATGTTAATCGGATTTAAATTAAAATACTCTATTTCTAGTAATGCACATTTTCATTTTTATGCATTTATACAATTAAACCCTTATTTTGAAGGATTGCAAAGGTATGTGACCTGGATGTAGTTATTCTTGACACAGCTGAAACAAAGGCTCCAACCATCTCCTAAATAATGTAAATTAAAAAAGCTTTCCCCATTACAGTAATGTGTACAAGCACTACGACAATCGCAAATCATAAACCATAAATAAACCACAATGAATAACCCATCCATCAAAATGTTATTAGAAATTTACTACATTTAGCAAAATTTAGCATGTCTCTCAATTTATTGTCATTAGACATTTGAAAATTGAGGATACAAAGTTATCCAGTATATGTAGCCTAAAGGATAATGATTAATTAGAATAATTATTGTTTTTAAACAAACTTGGAGCCAAACAACATATATACCCATATTTCTTTTGTTACAAAATAGTATTTATTTTTAGAATGAGATGCAATATAATACTGTACAATTTAATTCTGTGAATGAACCTACTACATTTAACATTGTTAAAAATATGTATAAATGTGTTTAAATAAAACTATTTGCTCTGCCTAAACCTTGCAAATCTTAAATGACACTAAAGGGATTATCATCGACTCTCTACAGTCAACTTTCGCCGGCACACAACAGAATTTATAAACAGCTTCAAATGAATGGTGCAGGTCACCCACTTTCTGAACTCAGTCTCTCCACCACCTAATGAGAATGTGCATTCAGAAAAAGAATGGTTTAATGAAGTAAATCAAGGTCTTGAGATGTGCAGGTCAGGGTCTAAAAGTGAACTCATCCTGTCTTAGACACACATTTATTCATTAGATATTCTTTGCTTATGTTCTGCTCCCAATCTCTTGCTTTCTCTTAATGATCTGCCATTAAAACCTTTTTATTCACAAACAGTATGTTTTTACTCACCTGCTTTTTACACAAAATGTTATTTAAGCAGGAAAGAGCTTACAATTAATATGATTTAGTCAACATTCCAAAAAAGGAAAACAAATAGTAAAACCAACAGAAATAATACATGGTACAATACACATAAATACAGTGCTCAAAAAAATTAAGGAAATACGCAATCATTACAGCATAACTCCAAATTAATCAAACTTCAGGCATATCAATCTGGCCAGTTAGCAATTGTTAATATATTTTGGAGCAAATGAAAGTGATAACAGGTACACTGGAGAGGCAACAGCAAGACCCTTAGAAAGCAAATGGTTTTACAGGTGGTGACCACAGAAGATTGCTCTCTCCTTATCCGTCCTTGCTGATTCTTCTCTAGTTTAGCATTTGACTAGTGTCCAGCAGCATAGAGCCCTGTATTGCACTGCTGGTTTGCTTCTAAAGCTAAGCAGGGTTGGGCCTGGTTAGTCCCTGGATGGGAGACCAGTGCTGCTGAAAGTGGTGTTGGAGTGCCAGTAGGGGGCAGTCTTCCCTCTGGTCTAAAGATCATTCCCAATACCCCAGGGCAGTGATGGGGACATCTCTCCTGCGTAGGGTGTCATCTTTTGGATGAGATTTTAAACGCGTGCCTTTTCAAGGTTTGCTGTGTCTCCCAGTAGTCTCAAAAGCATGGAGGAGATACCAGGAGACGGGCCATTACACGAGACCTGGACAGGGCAGTAGAAGAGCATCAACCCAGCAGCTGGATCGCTATCTGCTCATGTGTGAGGAACAGGAGGAGCACTGGCAGAGCCCAACAAAATGTCCTCCAGCAGGCTACTAGAGTGCATGTTTCTGACCAAACTAACAGAAACAGTCTCTATGAGGGCCTGACATCCTCTAGTGGGACCTCAGCGCACAGACCAGCACTGTGCAGATTCATTGGCATTCACCAGAGAACACCAGAATTGTCAGGTCTGCCATTAGTGCCCCGTTCTCTTCACAGACTAGAGCAGGTTCACACTGAGCACCTTGACAGACATGAGAGCCTGGAGACTCCACGGGGAACACTATGCTGCCTGCAACATCATCCAATCCAGCATGACCGGTTTGGCGGTGGGTAAGTGATGGTCTGAGGAGGAAAATCCTTCGATTGTCATACAGACCTCCAAGTGTTACTGAATGAACACTGTGCTAAGTCCAAACTGATTGCACTATATTTTTATATGGTTCATCAGTCTCTTATTTCTTAAACTGTATTATTTTGCTAATTGTTTTTTTTTTCTCTCATTTTAGTTGCTTTCTGTTTCAATTTTTCATGTATTCCTGTTCATGTAAAGCACCTTGAATTGCCATTGTGTATGAAATGTGCTATATAAATAAACTTGCCTCGCCTAAGTACTAGGATGAAATCCTCAGACCCATCGTCAGACCAGTGGGCCCTGGGTTCCTCCTGGTGCAGGACAATGCCTGGCCTCATGACCAGAATGTGTAGGCAGTTCCTGGATGACGAAGGCATTGATGCCATTGACTGGCCCTCACGTTCCCCAGACATGAATCCAATTGAGAACCCCTGTGATGTTATGTATCGGTGCATCCAATGCTGCCAAGTAGCACCACAGACTGTCCAGGAGCTCACTGATGCTCTGATCCGGGCCTGAGAGGAGATCTCCCAGGACAACGTCCACCGTCTCATCAGGAGCATGCCCAGATGTTGTCAGGAGTGTATACAGGCACGTGGGGGCCATACACACTACTGAGTCACATTATGAGTTGCTGTGATGAAATTCACACAAGATGGAACAGCCTGTGACTTCAATTGTTTACTTTGCTTTTTGATGTGAGTTTAAATCCAGCCCTCAATCTGTTGGTGATTTTGGTTTCCATTAAGTGTTGTTACTTTATTTTGTTCTCAACAAATTACATAATGTACAGTAAAGATTGATCTGTTTTGTTTATCGAGACCCGATGTAAGATTTGAGTGTTCCGTTAATTGTTTTGAGCAGTGTACATACACCGATCAGCCATAACATTATAAGCACCTGCCTAATATTGTAAAAATTTTGCCGCCAAAACAGCAGCCCCATACACAACAAACTGTGATGTACTGTGTTCTGACACGTTTCTATCAGAACCACCATTAACGTTTTCAGCAATTTGAGATACAGTTGCTCGTGTGTTGGATCAGACCACACAGGCCAGCCTTCGCTCCCCACAGGCATCAATGAGCATTGGCTGCCTATGACCCTGTTGCCAGTTCACTGTTTTTCTTCCTTTGTCTACTTTTGATAAGTACTGACCACTGCAGACGAGGAAAACCCCACAAGAACTGTAGTTTTGGAGATGCTCTGATCCAGTGGTGTAGCAATCACAATTTGGCCCTTATCAGAGACACTTTAATCTTTACGCCCATTCTTCCTGCTTCTTCCTTTGGTCCTCAAAGTTGTTGTGTTAGAAACAGGAAAAATGGGCAAGCATAAGCATAATTTAGCACACCTGATTCTAAAAATTACCTGGTTGATATGCTGAATGAGGCTACATTATGTAAGCTTAAAACCTACAACAGGGGTCTCAAACCGGTTCAACATAGGGCCGAGTGTATGCAGGTTCACTTTCACCTTGTACCTGACTGATTAGGTCACTAATTGGTTAGGATCTTCCCTCACCTGGCAGTCTAGGTCTAAATTGGGGGTCTAATTGAAAGGAAAGGCCAAAAACCAGCATACACTAGGCCCTCTGTGGAACCAGTTTCAGACCCCTGAACTACAGGATGGTAGCTCTCCAGGACCAGTGTTGGAGTGCTGCAAAAAATGACTACAAAATAAGTAAAAAGAACTATGAATACAAGGTATTTCTTGCTTGTAATAAGTAAAATAATCTGCCAATGGAACAAGAAAAATTACACTAATTTTCAGGGCATATTTACTAAAAACAATATGCCTATTATCTATTTTATTAGATAATGTTATTATCTAATAAAATATAGCTTGTTAAGTAAATGTCTCATTTTAAAGATGGTTAAATTTTTTGACCTAAATACAAGATATACTTTTTTGCCAATAGAACAAGAATTTTAAGACATGATTTTTTGCAGTGAGACCCCTGCTGTAGAAAATGTGCCTAAACTGGTGCAGAACCTTTGATATCTTTAGTCAGCATGAGAAACTGGATCTGACAGAAAAAAAAATGTAGTTTAATGTTTTAATGTTATAAATGTGTCATCAGGTATAATCTACAAAATGTAGATATATGCAGTTTTCATATGTGCAGACATTGATATTGATGATAGTGCTGCAAAGGATATGATATTGAGCTTGAAAAGGAGTGGAATAGCAAAAGACCAATCTACAAGCCTTGATTTAGTTGCTTTTGTAATTTAAGGGTTTCCTGTAGATGGTCATTGGGTGCGACACCATGGCTGACGAGCTTTAAGAATCATGTTTACACCTGAATAGTAACTACAGTATTTTGAAAGGAGAGAGCCAACAGCGCTTCTTAGCTACAACTGTTTGGTCAGCCTGTATAGACATTCTTTATAATTATTTTATTTACAATAACTTCTATGTTTGTTTAGCCTGATACTGACAAGCCACGGTAGTTCACAGAATTAATACACAAAATATGGAGAAAATAAAATACACCAATTTTTCATGACATACGTTAAAAACACTGTCTATATTTAAAATTCTAAAACCTACATAAAGGACTTACATATGTGCAATTGGGATCCATTTTTAAATAATATGAATCTAATTTTCTTTTGAAACTTTGGTCAACAATTTGTCAGGGATGAAAACTCATGCATGTCATATTTGTTTTCACATCACAACTGCATCAAACATTGGGATGGTGTTTCTTGAGGTGTAAGGTGAGGCTGTATTTCACTA
This sequence comes from Umbra pygmaea, assembly GCA_016801145.1. NCBI lineage: Eukaryota > Metazoa > Chordata > Actinopteri > Esociformes > Umbridae > Umbra > Umbra pygmaea. The sequence goes on from JACXGM010031400.1 coordinate 9,364, forward strand.
TGAAACTTTTCCCACATAGTCTACAAGCAAAAGGCCGCTCCCCAGTGTGTACGCTCTGGTGCGTTTTCAGATGGGCCGACTGGGTGAATCTCTTCCCACACTGGCCACAAGTGAACGGTCTCTCTCCTGTGTGAATGCGCATGTGAACCTCCAGGTTCTGAGACGTCATCAGACTCTTGTGACAGAAAAGGCAGACGAAACGCTTCTCCCGGCTGTCGGTGCTGGCAGGGCCCTCACTCCACTGGGACACGCTGGACTGTTTGTCGTACATGGCAAAACTCATCATGTCCGACCCGTCGAACTTCGCTCCCGTGTTCAATCCCTGTGTCAGTTGACAGTGAGCGGGACTCATGCCTGAAATATTGTCTAGGTTTTGTTGGAGCTGAGGGAAAGTCATATCTGGCTTAGCTGCCTTGGTCCACGTAGAGCACATGTCCATCTCTACATCGAACGGCTGAGAGTCAATCATCTCCATATCCCTCCTATCGCAGTGAGGCCCCGTTTGGCCACTAGAGGTGACAGCTGATACAGTAGGAGGATCTGGGTTGACCACAAGCACGTCAGAGTCTGTTCCTGAGGCATACGAGCAAACAGGCTCGGCTGTCTCTATTCTATCGCCACTTAGGTGGCGCGAGGAAACTGACTGATTAGGGGTGTCGTGCAGTGTGTACTGGGGGCCAATGCTCCTCCGTTTCCCAAAACTTAATCTAGACGTGGGGCATTTGACAGTGTGCATGGGTGTCTCCTTCCTTGGCTCACCCTGGAAGATGCTGTCATCTTCTTTACCTTGCCAATCCCTCTTCTTACTCATGAAATGTGCTGGACTGTGGCCTTCCGTTCTTGAACTGGGGGATGCATGGGGAGTCGCACCACCTCCTACCCCAGTGGAGACGTTACTACCTGGAGAACACAGGAAACAAACCCAGGGTGATATACTACTATGCGCAATAATCAATGTTGTGGCGCCCAAATCCAGACTGTGGAGTAGAGACTCAAGTCATGATTCCCATCACCAATAATGTCTATGTTGTAATATCTTAGTTACAAAAAGTGGTGATGTGTAGTTGAACACAATGGACTAGAACTGTCTAGTGAACAAGTACATGGTAGGAGCTAGCAAAACGTTTTTTCTTAAAAGGACCATGTTGTGAAAAATGTGTTTAGCATGCTTTCGGGCATTAGGATACTGGGCCAACCCTGAACATGTGACATGAAATCACTGCAGAATCGACAGTATACGAGAACCCAAATAATCATTCAGATTTTTTCAGTCAGCATTAGCTGCAGAACATTTGTGGAAAATGTGCTGTTGTTGGTTGCAATATAATTTCCAACATATCCCTGCATATGAAAAATTGTGGTATATCCCTGCATTGCTAATGGATGCCAAACCAGCTAGCTAGCTGCATTTTGATTTGTTGGTAGTTGATAGCTAGCCAGACAAGATCAACTGCAAGTGACGCTTTCATTACAAGATGGAGAATATTACGTGTGCGCCACCAGCCTGGTGTCAGTAGCCTATCTGGGAATGTGAGAAAGCACAAGATGCCCAAGTTGTATGCTGGCAGTTTTTGATGTTGATTTTCCTGCTTTATCCCCACACAATTTGTCATGTCCAATTCCACTTCAGGCTTTGTCTCTTCTGCAACCCTTTAACAGGTGCAGGATGGTTGAACATCGATCACTTGCTTCCTCTAATTCTTATCATACTGCTCATTCAACACAGAATTCTTAAGTTGGTACATTTGTTGGTACCGTATATATCCAACACAACACAAATGGAAATTCCTGGGTGTTCTAAAACTTTTGACTGGAAGCATATGAGAGGTTTACAGATTCACCAATCACACAACCGTGATTTAATTCACCTGCAGGGATCTGAGCTGCCAAACCTGTTCCTCTTTAGAACTCTTAGTGTATGAGTGAACTCCGACTTTTGTTTAGCTGGATGGATACAATTTCTACTCCTGCGTCGTTTTTTCCCAGTTTCAAGCTTGTTGTAATGTTACAATTTATAGGTTACTATTACTTAAGTGTTTTCATTGCTTAACCAGTTGTCTGCTGTCACTAACATGTCTGACAGTAAAACACTTCAGGTATGAAACATTGCACGTAAATTAACAGAATGCAGATTATGACACAGTAAAATGACATGGGGCAGTCCAAATTAAAAGAAAATCGCAGATTACTTCAGTTCGAAATGGGGATACTGAACCAAGATAGTGTATGCAAGTGGATTAATATAGATATCAAAGCAGCCTTTTCAGACTGCAGTCCAAAACTTCAGAACTGCTGTTATCTAGAGTAATGAAACACTCCACCTGGCTGCAGTATTTCAGAGGACATTTTTCAATATTTAGCACTCCTGAGTCGAGGTAAAGGAGTTGAGGTAAAGGAGTTGAGGTAAAGGAGTTGAGGTAAAGGAGTTGAGGTAAAGGAGTTGAGGTAAAGGAGTTGAGGTAAAGGAGTTGAGGTAAAGCAAGGTATTGCTTAATGAAGTTGAGAGGGGAGAAATGCACTTTGTACAGTGTATGAGTTGCATCCATCCCTGGATTCAATGGAAATTATTATTATATTGCGACAAATTTGATTAGAGAAAGAAATTAGGAAAGGGTCAAATGGCAGTTAATTTGTTGTGCATCTGAACATGACAGCGTAACTCGTCCACAGATCTGTTCTCTGCTTACCGTCATCATGTGTGTCACAGTCTTCTGAGTCCTCATCTTTAATAAGCACTACATCTGGTAACTGCAACAAACCATATGCAACATTAAAAATTGTAAACAATAAAACAATACAAATATGGAGATATATAGTGAATAAACATTTCGGGTATACAGCTAGATATGTAATAAATGAAATAAATATTGATACATAGTAACTGGAAGAGTTAGATATGGAAACGGACCTCTTCTTCCTCTACAAAGTAGCGATTTCCTGTTATTATCCCATTACTTTTATGACAGGTGTCCTCCTGCGGCGACTGCTTCGGAAGGACACATTCACTTGGCGGTGGGTTTGGCTCTGTAACAACAGCTTGAGTTCCTCCTTTCCCACCGCTTCCTCTTGCAATTATAGACTCGATCAAATGCAGTTTCTTCTTCAAATCCTCATTTTCCTTGTAGCTTCTTGATATTTCTAATTGCAATACCGCATAACCTTCATCAACGACTTCACAGATGTCCGCCACCGCTGCCTTGGTCAACGCCCCCATGATGGACGCTAACTGCTCATGCAAAACATTGGAATTCCACATGGGTCCAGTTACTGTGTTCATTTTCAATGTAAGTCTATGGTTATTAGACACTTGGAAATGTCTAATAAATGTCGATGGTACTATGGATCTCGAAATACCACTGTGATGAGAGTTTGTCCATCGGGAGAATCTGGAGCTAGCTAGCCAAGCTACAAACAATCAGTGTTGCCAGATGCCAGCCAGGTTTTCCAGCCCAAAACCTCGTCAAAAACCGCGAGAATGCACAAAAAACCGCCCAATTTTTTTGTTTCTCATTTAAACACATTGAAATCATTAACAAGCTTTAAAATTACTTTTTTTACTTAGTCTATACGATTTCAGAAACAATATTCAATCAAATGAACGCAAAAGTAGG
>JACXGM010031401.1:0-13001 GCA_016801145.1 Umbra pygmaea
ATCTACACTGTAATATAAAATCTGAATCTTTTAGAGCTCCAATACGTAATATAGTACATTTATCATAATTAGATTTTAATCCAGATATATTTGAAAAGGTATCGAGATCCTTTAGGAGGCTATTTAGTGATTCCAACTGTGGTTGCAAAAGGAAACATGAGTCATCGGCATACATAGATACCTTTGTTTGTAAGCCGTGAATTTCCAGGCCCTTAATGTTGTTGTTAGTTCTGATTTTATTGGCTAACATTTCAATTGCAACAGTAAAAAGGTAAGCCGACAATGGACAGCCCTTCACTGTGGTTCGTGTGCGCACTGTTGAACCTGCGCTCCTGTTTGTTTGGGGACTTACAGTGTGCCCTGTAGCCTTGATCCAACACTGCAGTTTAAAAAATAGAGTCACGTGTCCCACCCGGCCACCGGCTACCATATTTAGAACAAACACCCTGGCATCACATATGATCTGAACGTTGATTGAATTATAGATTTTAAGATTGATAAATGCGTAATCATTCATGGATGATGGCTACATATGCAGTACAATCAATTGCCCGATTCACCTAGAGTTATTTTTCTCTGATTATTTTTCAATCCCAGAACAGGGAACAGGACTTTCCCTCCAGGACATTCTGATGTTTGCTACTAGACTGAAATCCCTGCCTACTTCAATTCTGCCACAACCCACACTTTCTCTTGAAAGGACTTCCAGCTTCCCCATTGCCAGCACCTGTTCCAACACAATGAGTTTACCAATGTCCGAAAGTTATAAAGAGTTCAAGAATGCAATGGACTTCGGAATGCAAAACTCACCAGGTTTTGGACTGTACTGAGCTTACTTCAGACAGCCAAAGGCTTATAGGACTTTTAGTTATTGAAAAGTGTTCTCCAGGCAGATCTGCCTTGGAAGCAGAAGTCATTTTGATTGGTTGATTCAAAACTGAGGGCAGACATCACATGACATTGGAAATGTGCACAGGTTTTGTCAGTTTTTAATCATATCTAACCTTAACCACACTGGAGTGTTAAAATGTAATCATGTGCTATATAAATATATATACAATTTATAATATAAATTGTAATTAGAAATCAAAATTAAACTTAATGTGAGGTCCGCCCTCAGTTTTGATCAACCAATCAAATGACTTCTGCCTCCAAGGCAGACCTGCCTGGAGAACACTTTTCAATAACTAAAAGTCCTATGAGTGCCAAAAGTAAGCATGTCATCTAATTTTTCAACATAAAGAACACTAAATTGACACCAACTGCTTTAGTAAAAGAAATGCCATCAAATGCAAAAGTTTGACCATCCTGGGCCCAAGTCCGGTAGGTTGGGTTGGAAACATACTAGTTTAAGGTAGTTTTTTTTCTACATAGTTAGTAGTGAACACATCGAGACTATAAATACTGCCTATGGAATTATGTAGTAACCAGAGAAGTATTAAATCTAAGCGTTATTCTTCATCTTTGCCTACAAAATCTTAAAAGTTAATTGTAACATTTTGATAGTACTGTGTATTCTTAAAATCAATGGAAATGTTGCCCAAACTTTTGCACATGACTTCTGTAATCCCACTGGTAGTAACAAGAAATTGAAATATAAACTAACCTATGTTTAAATATCAGCCGGGGTTTTAAGAGTAATGTAGTTTGCCACGCCTGATTCCTAGTTCAATGATGACATCAAACCACTTTTATAGATGTTGGTATCTGTGCAGCATTCATTACAAACAGGGTTGTGTCACCTGCCAGGGGTGCTAGAGAGGTAATCTTGGCATGAGGTGCTATAGAAAAGCTCTGCAAATTTTCAAAAAGTGCTGTGAGATTTCAAAAACTGTTGTGAGATGTGAACTACATTGGATTTCTCCCCAGATGAAGAAAACATTTATAGAAGAATATGTCCATTTGACACCACAGAAGAAGTGTAACGATATACTCCTGGCAGGTTCTGTTAAGAATATGATTTATTTTGAATAATATAAAATGCAGACAGCAAGGTTGATAATAGGCTGTGTTCAGGGCAGATTTGGATCAGGTAACAGGACAGGTTCTCAGACAGGCAAGGGTCAAAACACAGGACAGGTTATCGTACAGGCAAGGGTCCAAACACAGGCAGGTAGTCAGACAGGCAGAGTTCAGTTATAGCAGGTTTTAACCAGGGCAGAAGTACAAAAGGATAATCCGGTGGGCACAAACTCTACAAAACAGAAAACAGGTCAGACCATAGATTCAGAATACAGCTCAACTGCTCAGCATGGAGAACTTACAATACCTCGCGAAGAGACAATGGCTTGTGTGTGCTTTATATACAGACTGGATGAGAGCAGGTGTTCAGAATTCTGGTGATTGAGACTGGGCTATGGAAATGTGTTCATGGGAAGTAGGAACTTGTGAGTTACCAGTTGGAAGGTGAAATCCCATGTCACGTGACAAAGGTTTTTGCAAATCTAGACCATCAGTTTAATTGTTTTTAAAAACAAAATAATTCATGACACACTCCCTGGAAACAATAACAAGAAATGCCTTGATTTAGTTCATGGTATTTTTATTTAACTATTTAACTTAAACAGACATATAACTAGCAGAGACTGCTGTTGTTCATAGTAAAATAACATGAAGGCAATGGGCCTTCAAAATGCAATCATAGACACCCAAAACTGATATTATACTTTTCTATTAGTTTTATTCTGTTATCTTAGACTGTTTTAGATTTAGGGATAGCTAGTTACCATGCATAATGTAAAATGCCAACAAAGTGCAAAGAAGTTTGTAATTCCAAAAAACCTTGACAAATAAACATCCCTTTACTATAGGCTATGTCATCATAAATGGATATGAAAAAGAATGGCAACAATCTTTTCCTCCATATGAACATGCTATCCTAAAGCTAAGGTAATAGCTGTATGTTACTATCAATGCATAAATTAGTTGTTATAAAAATCCTGTGTGGATATTCATGAAATTCCTCCATAGTCAATTTATTGTGCGTTAATAAACCCTGCCTCTGTCTAGACTCCTCTGCTGAAAGTGCTGCCAGCCAGTCAGAGGCAGCTAGTGCAGAAGGACAGAGTAAAAGCACTGAAGCATTCAAGAAATAGGAGAATGATCCAGGATAGAGAGGTAAGAAACATGAGGAGGAAAGACTGGTCAATACTTATGAAAAGTATGAAACCACTCTTGTAGCTCATTATCCATTTTATGTTGTAATTTAAAACATTGGTTAATTAACTTATAATAATCTGCAAAATAGACTTCTATGCTCTAAGCAGAAGCTAAATACAGAGTGTACACTTGGCTCTATAATCAGAATAAATTACTTTTGAAACAGATAAACTAGATCAGTGGTCCTCAAACCCTTCCATGGAGGGCCTAGTGTATGCAGATTTTCGCTTTTACCTTGTACAAGCCTGATGGAGTAGCTCACTAATTGGTTAGTAGCTCCCCTCACCTGGCAGTCTAGGTCCTAATTATGCTCTAATTGAAGGGAAAGACCAAAAACCAGCATACACTAGGCCAGGGGTGTCAAACCAGATCCACAAAGGGCCTAGTGTCTGCAGGTTTTCGCTTTTACCTTGTACCTGAATGATTGAATGTCACTAATTGGTTAGGATCTCGCCTCACCTGGCAGTCTACGTCTTAATTGGGCTCTAATTGAAAGGAAAGACCAGAAACCAGCATACACTCAGCCCTCCGTCGAACCGGTTTGACACCTGTGCACTAGGCCCTCCATGGAAGGGTTTGAGGACCACTGAACTAGATGGAGGAGCTGACAGACAGGTGATTGGAGCTGCACAACAAATATAAATAGATTTCTATGCCCTATGCGGAAGCTAAGTACAGAGCATACGCTTGGCTCTATAATCGGTATACATTACTTTTGAAAAAGTTCCCTTAGAACTTAATTCAATGTGATTTTGGGCTGCATAGTGAGACATTTGCTCCTGAGATGAAAAAACCTGAGGCTCAGGGCAGTTACCAGGGCTGGTTCTAGCTGTGGGCAAACACTGTTTGCCTGGCAACATTATATTATGCCAGAAACGCAGACTCTGATGTATCTTTTCAGAATAAAAGCTCTAATTTCAATTCATTAATCACATAGCCTGGGGGTGTGGCTTGATTAAGTACATTGAAGTCATTAGGCTGCTGCCAAGTTTATGTGAAACACAACACATAAATCTCTTCATCAATTTTAACATTATATATGAGTGGTGATTTGTTGTTATGAGAACAAATGTTCAGCAGAGCAAATGACGTGGATTTTTTCGTGGTAGAATTAGTAGGAGGATGTACAATGTAAATCATTAATATGGTGTTGATTAATCTCATTGTCGTAATTTGACTTTTTTGGGGTGTCAGGCGCTCACCCAAAACATATGAATACTACAGTTCAGAGACTCACTGTGTATCTATTTCTGACAATTCCCATCGCAATGCGCACATACTGTAGGAAGATGGCAGTGTCACACTGTCATTGAGTTGGATGGTGTGGCAGTGGACTGAGAGATTGGACTCTTTATATATTTCCTGCTTGGCTAGATCTATGATACTGTAAGTGTTAGCTAAGGATAGACTGGTACTTGTAGATCTGAGTAATGTTTGCCTGCAGCCACGTCAAATAGTCTTTCTATATAGGCTCTAGCCAAGCAAGGGTGTGTGTATTCTTATCAGTTTTGTATGTCTATACTCTCAAATTAGCGACACGTCGACTACTACTGCAGGTATAGTGCACTTTAAAGTAAAAATAGTTTTTTTACAGCCCTGAGCACATTTGAAAATACATTTATTTACATAAACAACATTGCCATTCTGCTTCCTTGGCCTTTTGTATTTCTGTGTGGTCCATTACCACACATTGGGCATGGAACCACCGGTCATACTCGTCACACTGGATCTGTTGAAGTGAAAAACAAATTATTGATGTGATTATATATTTTTATTATTTATCGATTATACTCTAAGGGTCAGTTCACTTTCCCTCAGCCATTCTCAAGTGTACTTGTTATGTCTACATCACAATTTGTCACAAACTCACCAGGTTGCCACTGCCACATTGAGACTTTTACAGTTCATCTCTGTAGCACTCCCTTGTCTGATATTTTGATCCATTTCAGTCATTCTCTTGATTATACATTGTCTCTGTTGTCATGCTGTTCCCAGGAAGAAATACTATGACTAGGTATGTTGTGATAAGAGTGAAATTGTAGCTGGAGTTTGATGCGTATGCTCTTTACACTGCAAATTACTTGGCTCTTACCAAGATAAAAATACTTAGATTTAGAAATGCTAGATCATTTATCTTGCTTTAACAGTGAATTTCTTATTATACGTGTTCAACTTTACACTATAATCTTATTTCTACATTCAACAACCTTAATTCAAGAAATCTTGTCAAGTGAAATTATCTTGCTGCATGGACAGATAATGTCCATGCAGCAAGATAATTTCACTTGTTTTGAGTACCTTTTCTCTCAGATTTAGTGTTTGTAGACACCCCTTTTTTGTAGTGTATATTTAGTATGTTGTTTGAGCATCTATGCTGCTATAGAGCATAGAGTTCAGTTATATTCGTTGTGCCTCGTGTTCTATTTCAGTTGAGTAATTGTGTACGCTCTGTAACTGCCTATGTTTCTTTGAGCATAAGTACAGCTAAATATATACCGTTGTGCACTCGCTACACAGTTAAACTAAAACTGCCGGCCAAGAGTAAAAAAAGACAAGCTTTTTTCTTTAATATATATTTTTGAACTGAATTCAATTTTGAATTATATAATAAACTTAACTGTGTTTGTATTGTATTTGAATGTTGTTGTAACCAAATTTGTAAATAGTTTAAAATATTTTTCATTAGATAGATATCTAGAACATAAGTCTAGCCTAGGATATAGCCCGTATACGCAGCCGATGGACTAACTGGAACAACAGTATGAGTGCGTAGGATTCCCAGAGGAACTCTGTCTAAAACTCTGCTCACCCGCCGGAAGACCGCTCATTTGCAAACACTCCCGCTGGCGGACCGCCCTTTAAACGATGAGCAAAAAGCTAGCGGACCTTCAGCTGTAACCGCCGGTGGTCCGCCAGCTCCATGTTTGCTGGGTATATTACACATAGTAATTAATTACACTGTAGCTTAAAACTTTAGGTGTCGACAACGTATTATAGCCTACTCCATCATATAGTGGGGAGTTGGAAAAAAAACTTACAGTGCTCTGTCATCTGCAGTTGCTCCCGGGTGGCGCCTCTTCTGGGGCCGATTGCACAAACTGGACATAAAAACGTTGGGCTTAAATCCTAGGTCAGGCGTAGCTATGTCCGAGGTTGTGTCTGGAATTTAGACCTGTTGCACCAAATAACTGCTAGGCAGTGTTATTTCCTTAATTAATCCAACTAGATAAAATGGACAGACAGTTTTAAATGTTCCAACGTTGCTCCCGTTTCGCCTCATAACACACAGATTGTAAAAGAAAAGAGAAGCTACCATTAAAATACTACTTGCATTTTATTGGTTTGTATGGTTAAAAATATATTATGATCCCTAAATTCGATGTGCCTGCAAGAGCATTAAAATAATAAATCCCGTTTACGAATACAAAGCCAAAGAATGCGTGCGTGTGCTGTGCACTACGGAATGACAAATGGACTTTAGATAGACAAAGCAATTTGCATCGTCCTAACTTGACAAAGATAACAGAAAATATATTCACCATTTAGCATGAGGAATGGCAGTGAAGTGTCAGTCTTAACAAGCATTACTATTCAATACTGTTGTGATGGAAAACATATTGTTTTATGTTTTAAGATAGATCGAACAGCTGAAAGTAACTGATCAAGATTTGTTTGTAACGTACAGTAATGTTACTTCAGTTTTGACAAAAAAACACTTTCGCTATTTCCAGGCATTTAATTGATAGTTAAAGGTAATAGGTTAGCCTTTGACTTTTACTAATCTAAAACGCTTGTTCAAACCTGATAATTGTCCACTCAATCAGCTGTTAATTCATAGTTATTAGTACGATTTGTGGTCGCTACAAACGTAAACAATGTGCATTTTCGATTGTACAAAACAGTCTTTCTCCAAAGAAATTACAGCTAAATCTTAATGCAATCAGTCAGAAAAACTGGACATTTTAAATAATTTAGCCTGCGCCGACCAGGCGTACCTCATTGAGCGCTTACGTCCAGCTTGTGCAACAGGTATAAATATATAAGTCCGACGTTAAGGGCATTTTAGGTCTGACATACAGTTACGAGTACGACCTATATACGTCCAGTTGGTGCAACCGGCAGGTGCTGGTGCATTGCCGTGATGTTAGAATGGAAGGCCATCTCCATCTTGCAAAGACAACATTTCACAGAATTGTTTTCTTTTAAATTAAAGAATTCCCATATTTAGAGGAACGAGTGTGCCGCACTTCTGAAAGTCTGTGGAGCCACTTGTGTTGCTATTACTCTCCGGCACCACTGTCTTTGTTTTGGGTCTGAAGAATCGACGCGCATATTTTGCGTCAACGTATTTTTTGCATCGACGTCATCGATGATGTCGACACGTTGTCCCAGCCCTAATAGCAGGTAAAATAAATGAATAATAAACTAAGAGGAAACAAAACAAATGTAGCGTAAATTAGCAAGCAACAATAATTAAAACGTTTCGAGTGGAGAAGCGGCAGCCAGTGTTCACCAGCGTACTCTTACAACCCGGAAGTTAGATCTAACAATTATGGTTTTGGGCTCTGGTGTTTTCGGCAGAACATTATCACAGGATTTCATGAAATAGACACAAATTGCACAAAAATCTATATGTATAAATTTCTTCAAATGTCTTCAGATGCCAGTAATGTGATTAATATTAAACATAAAACAAATATTAATGTTAACCACATCTAACAAATATTATTCCTACATGTTTTATATTGAAGAATGTAAAAAAATGTTTCATATTCACACATTTTTTCTTTGATTGGAGCGCTGAGAAAATCGGCACATACACAAACAAAATAGATGTTTCATGCTTATGTGAAAAGTGTGTGGTGAAATCGAAATCGGAATTTGTGTCTGTTTCACAAATATTTTGTGTTGGTATTCTGTATACCAGGAAGCAGGTTTCTTGTTGCGGATATGTTTATTATTTTGTTTATTTATGTTTAGTTTTTAGGTGACTACATTCAGGGTGTTACACAGGATTAGGTGTAAATCTTCATCAGTTAGTTTATCCACATATGTGTTCACTCTGACGTCATTTGTATGGTTGATTGAGTTAGTAAAGGCATCCAAGTACATTTGGGTCGTCAGTGAATTTATAGTGCAGCTCTTAAAATTCCCTGATTGGATTACAATTGGATTAACTGATGTGACAGTAAATGTAATAAAATGGTGGTCCAAAAACAACATAAAAATGGGAAAAATCTAAACAAGGTCCAACGTGACTATGGCAGTGTGTAGGTCCTGAGACATGTTGTACAAAATCCACTAAGTCAATTATTGCTCCATAAGCCTTTTATTATATTATAAGCCAATTAAAATAGTATACGCCTGTAAAAACACTGTGTATTAGGGGTCTGCATGGCATAGTGGGCTAAGTCACTACATTGCAGGACAGTCTACGTCACAAGGGTCTTGGGTTCAAGCCTGACCATGGGTTTTCTGACTTTCCCTGGGCTCCTGCATGTGGCAGCGCACAATTGGCATAGTGCTTTCCCGGGATTTGGGTGAGAAAAGTCAGATTATCTATCATACAATGTCACTCCCCAGCAACTCCTGTAGCCTGTAAAATTAGATTGCATAAGTATAGTCGGATGAGTACCAAAAAGAGAGACAATTATCTATAAATTCTCCTATGACGGCCAGAACTCCAATTCTGCCCGTCATAGCCAGCAATTGAGTTGTGTGAGTCTGCTCTAGATCTCGTCACTACCCCTAACTGGGAAGAGGCCAATGAAAATTACTAGATGCCACACATCTTTCTAGCTAATTTACAAGCTGAAGCTATGGTCTGCTTAGTAACTGTTTCATCGTAACATTGTTGGTGCCAATGTGAATAACAATATCTTTGTACTCTCTTTTCTTGCCCATTTTTTATTTCACTGGCACCAACCTCAGATTAGCCTGGATTTATGAATTGGTGGTTGATTCTTCAGTCTAAAATTATAGGTAATGGATTCACCAATTACTAAGCTTTTTATTTTGTCATTTGGTCCTACTTAGACGCCTCGGCCACTCAATCCCTAAAAGAGACAACTCAGGCCCTGAGTCAGAGTCAGGTGGGGAGAACCGGTTGAAAGTGTCTGTTGCTAGCTTGGAATGTGACAACGGCCAAGAAGTCCAATGGTATCCTTTCGCAGCAACCATGACAAAGTTGTCAGGCTGTGAGGACTGTGTGTGGGAGTCAAAATAACTACTACCATCGATCATTTTCTACACTGGAATAAGCCTTTCCTGAAAACTGTGCCTGAAGCCGGGCCTATAAAATAGCTATCCTAGCAAGAAGGGTATTATAACAACTACAGTAAGACATGCTACTTAGTTAGCTTCAGTTGGCCATAATAAAAAAGTAAAATAGTGTGTTAGTAGAGAGTTTAACATAGCTGATGAAATATAAAACATGAGTTTGGCAATTGGCCAAGCAGCTAACAGCAAGCAGCAATGCACGCTAACAAAACAGGAAGTGACAATGTAGGTAAATTTAGGTAAATTGTCGCTGATGAGGAGACACCCATCACTGTATCCAAACTATACATTTAGCAGCTTTAATACCTGGATTTGCACTAGACTTCAAAAGGTTTCTGTGTGCTATAGTCATATGGTAATTTCAAGATTGACTGCATGAACACATGCCAACTAATATCTTAGCAGACAATGAAAATAAACAATGTCAAAAAAGTAATGCTCTAGGCAAAGTACAGCACTGTAAGACATTAAGGTAAACTACATTGGTTGATTGAGTTGAGCTTATATCCAGTTGGGTGAGTTTCTAAACATACAAGTAGTAAACCACATTCCTGTCTGTTGCGTTCATAAAATGAATAAGCACTATACTATATTCCAATTGTTTGACTATAATATTAATGGGTGGTAAACCTCATGTTGGTTCAGTAAAAAATTATGATTTGTAAACTACATTCATTTTGGTTGGTTGTTATCATTTTTGCTTACTCTTTGTGGTTTGAGGCCTGTTATCTGAAAAAGGACTTTGTGACAAATTCTGATGATAAAAGAGCTTTAAAAGACATTTGATTCATGGTTGCGTTTACAAAATGAATGAGTGAAAAATAAATTTAGCGGTGACATTAAGGTATTAATATGTCCTCTTATCAGTACATTTTCAATGATCCTGTACTGAACAGTTTATTAAATAGCATAAACTAGAGTTGTGCCTTTGCTTCAAAGCCGTGTTTTTCATTTCAAGCCTGAAAATCCCATGTTGCAAATATCTTAGCCCTTGTTGTTGCATTTTGGTGATACATGCTAGAGGATCTTGTCTACTGATGCTCTTTGATTTGTGACAGACTCTGGTTTGTATCATTTAGTAGGACGGCTATTCTGAATGAGATATCAAATTAATTGGCATTGTATGCAAGCTACCTAATATAATTAACAACTTTGCTCACCTTACAGAACCAAGCAGCCCACAATTGCAATAATATACATTTGGAGGAAACTATTTTGTAAAACCAATTTAATTTATGTTTTCAAATAAGTTTCCTGAGAACCTAATGCGGGAGAATTGCTGAAATATAAGTTTGGAACTATGAACATTATGTATGGAGCTAATATCAACCCAAAAAGGTGCATCTTGTATATCATGATTTGCAGTCGTAAACATTGCGAGTTTGAGTTATTTAATGCAGATACATTTTAGTTAATGCTGTTTCAATTTCGTTTTTACAGATCCAACTTAGTTTTTTCCAGATACACCGAGAGGTAAAATAGAGATTGCTAATGTGTCATCATCATGACATATTCCCGCAAAGCATTTTGAAGATCCGCGGCACAAACTTAAGTCGCCCATGCTAACTGACTTTTTGTTCAACAGTCTTAATATCTTTTATTTAACAGGCTCATGCACCAATAGCTCCAACAGTGTTTTACTAGAAAACGCATTTAGTAAGACAAGTAAACGAGTCAAAGTTTTCACAATTTACCATTTAACTTATGCATGATGTGTTTGTCTTAGTAAGTTGCGTTGTTTTGTTGAATTCTGAATGCATGCAGATAGATGAGAAAGCAAGGAGTGTGGAAACATTAGAATTCCTTTGAATGGACAACAGTTTCCTTCCCCACATTTACAATCTCGAGGTCGAGGACACATCCATCTGTACAAAAGACCTGGGGCCTCATTTTTAAAGCTGGCGTACGCACAAAAGAAGACGTACGCATCTCACTACGCAATAATTGGGATTAATAAAAAGCAAACTTGATGGGAAAATGTGCGGTCCTTCACGGAAACTCTGACCCATGCATACGCACAAAAACGGATGAAATGAGAAATGGCGACACCATCGGCAGATGGATGACACACGTAGGCTACTGTAGATCCGTCTGAAACTGCAGAACATTGTGTAACCAAAATCGAAATACTGCCTCTCATTAATAATATGAAGATGTCACAAAGCCATGCATACAATTAACAGCCTGCAGAGAAATACAAACAATATAAAACAAGATTTTAACGTAAAGGCAAATGAAGGACATATTGCACATGTTTGCAAAAAGAACACTCAAATATATTATGTAGGCTAATTATATTGGCATGTTATGTAATTTATCTTCATAAATAATACAGTAAAAAGAACAAAATCATGTTTGAAACAAAGATTCTTGTCGATGTCTCTGTCTGGCGGTGCAGATAAATAGATAAATAGATGATGATGAGATAGATAATAAATAGATAATAGATAGTCTTTATTGTCAATTGGGGAATATTGTTTTCTTAGTATAAATGTCGTAATAACATACATAAACATTGTGTTCATTTATATGCATTTAGTTTGTTTAACTTTTCAATGTGTTCCATCGTGATGCATGTCTTAACCATTTTGAAAGGTTCAAGATTTTCTATTTGTGCAGAACTATTTTAAATTTACAATTAGATTAATACATCTGTAGATTATCAGATACAATCAAATGGATGGTTATAAAAAGCCATGCCATCACAATGCGTAATGACGCACAATAGCTGACCTTGCAATGTTAGAAGATAATAATTATAATTATAATAATAGCCTAATAATGAATATTATTTATTGGCGGCTTTCATATCACTCATAACAGGATTTCTGGTGACATTGCACTTTCCAGATGGAATTTACTGACAAGTGAGGGATATCTCAGCCGAGTTATGCGAGACGTGTTAGTCGGTATAATAGGCTTGGCGCATAAGTACATAAGAACAGGCAATCAAAAAGCACAATTTGCAGCTATGTCCGGTATCCCAAAAAAGCTTCCAGACCAGTAGATGTCACCCAAGCTTCCAGACCAGTAGATGTCACCCAAGCTTCCAGACCAGTAGATGTCACCCAAGCTTCCAGACCAGTAGATGTCACCCAAGCTTCCAGACCAGTAGATGTCACCCAAGCTTCCAGACCAGTAGATGTCACCCAAGCGTCCAGACCAGTAGATGTCACCCACGCTTCCAGACCAGAAGAGGTCACCCAAGTTTCCAGACCAGAAGAGGTCACCCAAGTTTCCAGACCAGAAGAGGTCACCCAAGTTTCCAGACCAGAAGAGGTCACCCAAGTGTCCAGACCAGTAGAGGTCACCCAAGTGTCCAGACCAGTAGAGGTCACCCAAGTGTCCAGACCAGTAGAGGTCTCCCAAGTGTCCAGACCACCAGAGGCCGCTCACGCTCAAGCCTTCCGGCCACCAGAGGCCGCTCACGCTCAAGCCTTCCGGCCACCAGAGGCCGCTCACGCTCAAGCCTTCCGGCCACCAGAGGCCGCTCACGCTCAAGCCTTCCGGCCACCAGAGGCCGCTCACGCTCAAGCCTTCCGGCCACCAGAGGCCGCTCACGC
>JACXGM010031402.1:0-12974 GCA_016801145.1 Umbra pygmaea
GTAGTATCTAATCTTATCATTTGTTCAATTAAAACATTGCATATCACTCACAAAACAATTGAGCTGCTTAATTATTGATATTTACAGTTAATTTGAATATTTACTTTCTACTTTCGGTACTTAAGTACATTTTAAATCGGACACTTTTGTACTTTTACTCGAGTAATGTTTGAATGGAGGACTTTTTACTTTTACTGGATCTTTTTTTATTTAGGTATATATACTTTTACTTGAGTATAACTTTTGAGTACTTTTACCACCCCTGCTTGCATTTTGGCTGCACAATTGCAAGTCTGAGGAGGTCCCATAAGGACCTCTGCAGGAGGTCCCATAGGTAGTGATTCATTGGCCAGTATTAAGTATTGCACACTACAGTGAGGGAAAAAAATATTTGATTTCCTGCAGATTTTGTACGTTTGCCCACTGAAAAAGAAATGACCAGTCTATAATTTTAATGGTAGGTTTATTTAAACAGTGAGAGACAGAATAATATAAAAAAATGCTCAAAAATTTCAAAAAAGTTAGAAATTGATTGGCATTAAAATGAGTGAAATAAGTATTTCACCCCTTTGCAAAACATGACTTAGTACTTGGTGGCAAAACCCTTATTGGCAATCACAGAGGTCAGACGTTTCTTGTAGTTGACCACCAGGTGTGCACACATCTCAGGAGGGATTTTGTCCCACTCCTCTTTGCAGATCCTCTCCAAGTCATCAAGGTTTCGAGGCTGACGTTTGGCAACTCAAACATTCAGTTCCCTCCACAGATTTTCGATGGGATTAGATTTGACTGTACATGGCCACGTCCATCGTCCCTTTGATATGGTGAAGTTGTCCTGTCCCCTTATCAGAAAAACACCCACACAGCATAATGTTTCCTCCTCCATGTTTGATGATGGGGATGGTGTTCTTGGGGTCATAGGCAGCATTCCTCCTCCTCTAAACATGGCGGGTTGAGTTGATGCCAAATAGCTTGATTTTGACCACAACACTTTTACCCAATTCTCCTCTGTATCAGTCAGATGTTCATTGGCAAACTTCATACTGGCCTGTACATGTGCTTTCTTGAGCAGGGGGACCTTGCGAGCACTGCAGGATTTCAAGCCTTCACGGCGTGGTGTGTTACCAATTGTTTTCTAGGTGACTTTGGTCCCAGCTGCCTTGAGATCATTGACAACTGCCACCCTGTGTAGTTCTGGGCTCACCGTTCTCACGATCATTGCAATTCCACTAGGTGAGGTCTTGCATGGAACCCCAGACTGAGGCAGTCTATCCCATTGTATTTTAAACAGCTTAGGTACTCAACAATAAACAGTAGACAAAAAAACAACAAGGCCTATTTTGCATCAGATATGCACCTGGCAATTTAATTTCTTATCTAAAATTAATATAGCTATATTAACTTAGCCTAAATCTGCATGTTGTTGAATTTGCTTGACAACTACTGTAGGCCCATTCATAGTCGTTGCTAGCATATCTGTGAGTGATGGTGAGATGTCAAGACAGCCTTCTTGTGTGCAGTGTTCAGTTGAATAGCTGTGCCACATCAAGAACAGGCATTACTCTCTGTATTATCTAGGCAAAGAAAGAGAAATTAAATTGTGCGAGAGCTTCAAATAAAATAATAACAACATAGGATGCAGTTTGCCCTCTGTGCTTTACTCACACTGAAATTAGGATTGGCCACATTAGTTACTTAGAACATAGTAATACAACAAGGCGCATTGGCTGACCCAGTGAGAGAAGCAAAACGCACGCTACAATTAAACTCCTTGGCACAACGCGTTTGTTGGGATGCTCATCTATTTTTCCCTTCTGTTGTATGAGATAACTTCCTAGCAATAGCTGTAGTTACCGTAGTTAGCTAGGAGATGATCAGCTCAAAAGCCTAGTCTGACCACATGGTGAGCATCCGGTTAGGCAAATTGACGAAAATTAGGAATTGCAATAAACCTGCATTCTATCTGAATTCCAGCTGGGGGCAATATGCCTGGTTGCAAAGAGCTCGGTTTCTCTAATAGTCTATGAGAGACATAGTATACTTGATTAACTGAGGTAATAATCACTTTCTCAATGAGTATATGATCTCAATCGCTAGATTTAAGCCTTCTGCAATTTATCATTCAATTTTTTTAATTATGGTCTTGTTGACTTTAAAATCGGCGATAAAGGAGCTGGCAGTTAACTTTTTCCAGTAAGTAATGTTCTATTTTGTTTTACATTTTGTTTTATTACTGTTTTTCGTTAGCATCCCAATTAATATTAGTTAGCTAGCTAGATTACTCCTCCCTCTAGTCTAAAATCGTCACATCCGCAACCTTAACGGCAAATTTGATGACCCAAATCAGATCTTAACAAACCAATGGGTGACATCACACATGGTTATATCCAGTAATTATTCAATCTATGAGTCTGACTCAGAAGTGCAACGTCACTAAGACATAAGCTGTATCCCTTCTAGCACTGACCAGATTGTTTAGAGCGAGGGGAGCATGAATGCACAATGGTGACAGATTATATAAGTGACAAGTAAATGCAATTCATGTATCAAACAAAATGTGAACATGTTTTTCAACTGATAGGCTGTTTGTCTAGCTAACAGACTGTAGTACTTTGTGAAGGAGAAATGGATCCCGTTTCGAATAAGCTGGGTAGTGACTGACAGTCTGAAAACTCCATACTACTAAAGCCTGGGGCTTGTTATCTATTAAACATAGCGAGACAATGCTAATTTTAGTGAGACACAAAACACACAACTTTCTGGTTAAAACATAAATCTAGTTAGTTAGCAAGCCATTTGCCCCAAAACTGTTTTCATTAAAGGCTTACCTGTTTAAAGCGTAGTTGTTAGTTACTTTCATCAAGACTTAAGTCATTTAAAACAGGAAATGACTTAACTGACTAAAGGAAAATACTTAATTGGCTGGAACAGAGTCAGATATGATTTCAAGAAGGCTAGCAAGGAGATTTAACATTTACAAACCTTTTTACACAAATCATGCAGAATATTTTTGTCAAGATTCTGTAAGCAAATAGGAACCAGTCCACAAACACATTTTGCTATCCCCAAATATGGGACGTTCCACAAACTCTGTTTTTCCGTGAGTATTGATTATTTCACACACTCACAAAAAGTTATTTGTCACAAAAAATCTGCAAGTCATGCAAAATGTTTGTGGATCGTGTTTCGTATTTAAAGATCATAAAGTATTTGTTTGTATAAGGACCTCCCTTCAGTGAACTCATAAAAAACAACAAGAAATTAAACAAAACAATTTTGTTATCTTCCATATATAAATTAATTTTAACAAAACAAACCCCAAGATACAACATTCGCATACACAGTCTGAAACCTCTGACACAGGGAGCCACATGTGTTTTGGAGTGAGGAGCTTAAACCGCTCTACCAAACTGAAACCACAAACACAATTACAACACCCCAACAAATCCACACAATCAATCCAAACAACTGCTACTTTCATCCTACACATCCAACATGAGAATCCCACACTGCCCTAAAGTCACCAGGGAATCTAGATCGGAGGCGTTTTGTAGGTTACTGTGGTACACATTATGTACCTAAGTGAAACCCGAAAAGTATAAGGACATTTACGGGGTGGTCTATATTCCAGCAATTTGGATGGTATTTGATAAAATGACTATTGGGTTAAAAGGGTTAAAATTGTTGAAATATTAGCTGCAGGCAAACTTGCCCAGATTTAGATAAACACGTGGATACATTATATTTTCATGCAAATTCTGGTTATTTCATAAAGTTATATCTAGCACATTACTGGGGACAGATCTATATAAGCTTATGCTGTATCACTAGCATTAGCTCGACCCTACTGTCCCTGATTGTGAGAGCTCTCTGATGAAAGAGTTTTACACACATTGCAAATTCAAATCTGTCTCCAACACTGTAAAATTGTCAGACTGCTGTCATTTTCTGGGTTAACTACAGACACACCACAAAAATCTTGTCTTATTTCTTATGTGTAAAAAAGATTTTCTGTACCAGCCATTAGAAATGAAAACTGGACTACCACCGATCTGTTATTTGGAGTGAAAATCTGGCAATTTCGATATCATGCCTGTGGATTGGTTCTTTACTAATGAGTTTTTGGGACAATTTTGAGTTCCCAAAATCAATCCTGTAGCTCACTTTGAGCAGGCCAAGGTCCACCGCAAACGCAAAGGCAAAGGCAAAACTACTGCCTAATGTTATCAATTTGAATACAGCATCATTTCACAAACTCACATATTAACCCCAATCATACTTAATATCATTTATCTTGGGCAAAATGAATGCTTCCACAGAGCTGCTTTTGCAGATCTAGTAGAAACTAGACTGGCCTACACAGCGGTTCTTTGTTATTTATTAGACCAGAGCTGCCCAACCTATTCCTGGAGATGGGCAACATATTTTAGCTTTCCTTGAGCTAATTATTAGAATCAGGTGTGCTAAATTAGTTTTGAAGTGAAAACTTACAGGATGCTAAATCTCCAGGAACAGGGTTGGGCAGCCCTGCATTATACTAATTTAAAATATTCAAACAGCTTGTATTTATTACAAAAATATTTTATTTCATCTACTCACTTCAGCAAACGCTTGCGAAAAAACAGACTTGATGCATGGTTCAAGCAAGCTGTTGGCTGTGTAGCATGTCTCACTGATCGCCATGAGTTTAAAACCTGCGACTGTAGATTGGCCGTATGGCAGCCATTCCCTTACCAAGCAAGTGCCAGACAGAAAATCCCTTTGTGTCCTATGGTTCACTAAAATTAAGGAAGTGTGGTGGCCAGACCTGGCAATCAAACCAGAGGTGTACAGTGACAACTACTGAGGTTGGCATGCCCGCCACAATTTTATATTTTTACATATTTTTTATGGTTGACCTAACACATTTTTCACACTATAGCTCATAAAAAAATCATCCTAAGTATTACAAATGAAAGCTTTCAATATATATTAGCTTTATTTAGGCTTTAAATATTAAAATATATATATATATAAATATACTAAAGCCTACGGTTTGACTGCACAGCATGCACACACACACAGACTCTCACTATTTTAAATAGTTCTCTTACTCTTGTGATCAAAAAAGAAAAAAAAATGTTTTATCGTTGATACTGGACCAGTGGAAGCACTAATTACTGGGTAAAAATAACAGACATAGTTATCCAGGTAGACTTGTGTAAAAGCAAAGTGATATATTAATGTAATATGTCTGACAGTCATCTTTCAATCCATGACATCCATTATGTCCTAGACAAGCATTTGTCTAAGTTAAACTGAATAAGACAATGATGTAGTCTATTGTCATGATAGCACTGATTTGTCACTTTGCTTATACACTACTCCAGATGGATAACAGTGTTTCTTTTCTTCTCACTCATTAGTTCTAACATTGTAATGAAGACAGATGCATCACAGAGTCTGAACAACATTCCCATCTCAAGGGTTTTCAAGCTATGTCACCAAGAGGACATAAGACGTATATAACCTCCTGAAAGCCAATTAGATGCAAGGCTTGAATCTTCCTATTGATTTCAAACTCTTGACATGATTGGACATCAGGGCAAGTGTTAGGATTGGCTCCCATGTCCCAGACAGCCCCAGCCAGTCAATTTCATCAGACTAATAGACAGCAAGTGATAGGGGAGAATGTGTCCCTTGGGATTTCACCTAGATTAAATACATATAAGCTTGTTGTAGCCATGTGTTGCCTTTGTTGACTACGGTGATAATCTGTAAATGAATGTGGCTCTAATGCTGGGTACACACTACAGGAGTTTTAGGCCCGATTTTATTTTTTATTTTTTGATATGCCCGATTTTCCTCTC
Source organism: Umbra pygmaea (assembly GCA_016801145.1). NCBI lineage: Eukaryota > Metazoa > Chordata > Actinopteri > Esociformes > Umbridae > Umbra > Umbra pygmaea. The sequence goes on from JACXGM010031402.1 coordinate 5,850, forward strand.
CCGAGAATAAATCTTGTAGAGGACCTCAATCGGTTCCGATTTTCAGAGCAGATTATCTGGTAATGTGAGGCGTTCACGGATCGAATCTTACACCTCCCGATCTGCTCTCACACAAATAGGGCTCGCCCCAATCAAATCAAACATGTTTGATATTTATTGGAATGTGTAAGATTGTGATTAAGTCAGTACTGTCGCAATAGCCAATAGGAAAGTCTACGATGAGACGGCAGTGAGACATTACCAAACTCAAAGCTTGCAACACTGATCCATTGGACTTCAGAGATGGAGGAACATCTCATTAAGTTTTCACTATAAATTTAAATTATTTGTAGCACTACCTTATATGAGATGATTTGTTTCACTTCTTTTGAATGGAAGTTCCCCAATCCAGAAGTGCAACCAAATATATAAAATGCATTAAGCACTCTTGGTAAAAGGTGGAACATTACAATACAGTGCAATATTCTAAAACAATACAATACAAATTGTTATGGCAGTACTTTGTTGATAAATGGATGGATAAACGTTTGCAAACCCTGTTTACAAATATTTTTCAGTATCCATTTTGTTTATATCCGCTTTCGATCTGTGGCGGAAAGTCACGTGAGACGTTTCTTCTGGCACGATAGTCTTGATAACATTGTGTTGTGTGTGATGCGCCACGATTTTCAAATCTTGTAGTGTGAGCATGTTTAAGACTTGAGGGAAGAAAATCTTCAAAAATTGTAAGTGTGTGCTACAACCAGATTTCTAAATCGGTTAAGATTTTAAAACTCCTGTAGTGTGAGCCAGGCATAAGATTTGTTACTCACTCTATTTTCCTTAAAAACTATTAAGAGGATAGTGATTCATAACTGTAAGGAGATGGACTTATCTACTGTACAAAGCCATCTTAAGGCAGCTGCCAGTATATTTAAGCACTTCAATTATGCAACAGTTTAATGGACACTATCATTTGAGATGTATTATATTCCCCCAAATTATGGATTGCTTTGCATTTGTAGCCATATTATCATTAACATTTATAAAAATGGATGTTAAACTGGATTTTTTAAAATTATTTATAAGCCAGAGTGGAGGTCTGTTTACAATAATGCAAAATAATTGAAATTTGCTTATGCATTTTAAATGTTTTAGACTTTCATTTCTAGGGTATATGTTGTGATGAGTGTGGTATGGAACTATTAATAATGCCATTATTGATTATCAGGTTGGTCTTACAGCTTGAGGTGCAGTTGCAGTAAAACTGCAAGAAAAAAAATGTTTTAATCAAACAACCGTTGATCATATAAAGCAATAAATCATATTCATAGTGGGAATGATACTGACTTCTTTTTGTACCACTGTTTGATAAATGAGTCTTCCAGAAACTTGCAGAAGTTTTGGGAGTTTATTCTCAGCCCATCTGCAAACCGAAAGGGTCCAACTAGCTCATCGTTAATGACAGCAGCCCAAAACATTACCCCACACCCACCTTGCTGGGCTGGTGTCTGACTGGAAATGCTGCCTCGTGTCCATTAGTGATCCAGCTAAGGGCCCACTCATCTGGTGACTTTCATCTGTCTAGAAAACCTTTGAAAAATCCTGGTAAATTCTTGATGCTTCAGCTTATGGTTTTCATTCAGTGGGGTATGTGTTTCTGCCTTCCTGACCTTAGCAATGCCCTTGAACACCTGACACTGTCACATTGGTGTGGTGTACAGAGAGTGGAGACCGAAATGCAGGGACGTTGTGTTCTTAGATATAATCACAAACATAAATATACACAATGTAGCCATAGGAGGAACTAACATCAGATAAGGACTTGGAGCTGCAAACAAAGCTACTATGCTTTTTACGCTGCATAGATGCGGATGCTAGATGTACAGAGCGTACGCCTGGCTCAACAAAACCTATATCCGTACTTCTCACGAACAGCATCACTTTATCGAGTGACATCTGTACTAGGTGTTTCAGGTGAAACTGTGCTCTCCACATTACTGCGTTCAGGCTGCTAGCTGCCATCAAAGCGGTGTCATCTTAAACTTGAACCGTGACACACATATCCTCAAGGACACACATCACATCCCACAGCTCCTGACTGATCGTACTTATCACGTCACCCTGAGAAAGATATCATGTCACCCTGAGAAAGATATACTATAGAACCTCTATAATTATAACGTCACACGCATTCATCTGCACGTACATGTTCATCGTTGAGTGCTTGCATACTGGTACCTTCCCAGACAATATTGTAGGCTGCATTGCATATTTGTCCTGTATCTATTTCATCTCCAAGAACTTAAAGCTGGCTCAGCCTATCTTAAGAATTGATTTACATAAGCAGGTCTAGCGTTACATAGAGAAAGGGAGATTACTGATACACCGTTGTGTTACTAAACCAATTCACAACACAAAGGGCTGAAAAAAAGGAATTAAATCCACAACACATAATTAATAAAAAAACATGTATCCAATGATTTTTAAAATTATAATCTTGCATTCTGTTTGAATAAAGGCTGTATGCTATACTGCCAAACAACAAGGCAGAAGAATAGTATAAAAATAAGAGGAACACCAACCTTCTGAAAGTCTTGAGTTTTACACAAATGGTTACTGTAAGTCAGAGATACACTACAATAGCTTTCCAAGATATCTCTTGAGTGTTCCAGTGTGATAAATCTTGATGAAAAAAACGTGCAGAGAGTGGATTAAATGTTACTATTTATCACTGATTCCCAAGAAGGTTTTCCAAGCTTAAGCAATCATAAAAAAATACAATACATCTTCCACATAATAGTGGTGAAAAGTTTTATGATAATTATGCACAAAAAGTGCTAAAAGCTAAAAGTGCTTCCAACAAACAATCAAGACATCTGACCATAGAAATTAAATGGATAGAAAGGTCATTCCAATTCAAATCAATGTTGCAGAATGGTCAGAGTGGCAGCCATTTGTATGTGTACCATTCCATTGCAAAGCTCTAGCGGCCTACTTCCGCATTGAACTGATTCGCGTGTTGTCACCGTGACAACTAACAACAATCGCCATTTTGTTTTGTACTAATCAAATGACCACGCCAAGCAGCCCAATGGCCTTTCTATCCATTCTATTTCTATGCATCTGACCTATGAATATGTAGTAGGTGTTGTATATCTGTAGGCAGCAAAATTTGAATGGCTGTGTATACGTTGACTAGCCAATGACAACAATGCAAAAATGAATCAAATTGTAAGTCAGAACATCGAATGAATTCTGCACCAAATTCAATTATGAGCCCTGGGTACAAGCTGTTGATTTTACCTCCATTGATACTGGAGAAAGCTGACAATAACCAAAGCACATTACACCTACATGTAGTGAATCACTATGCAGCAGCTTTGATGGTTGGTTGATTAACTCTCATTCTTGCCATTTGACAGCTGTCTCTACAGGAAACATGTTGAAAACCATAAGTTCATATCATAAGGTCACTTTATTGTCTTGTTCAGAGTGGTTTACATAGAACAGACACACCACTACCACTTTGCCTTACCAGACAATTGGCAATAACAACCAACTTTCATGGATTTACAGTAACAGTAAACAGAGAAGGATCAAACATGTCTTGTGTAGCAAAGTGACTCAGCATCTATTATGTTTAATGTACATCACTAAATAGCACTTTTTCCTCCATGACCGTCCTTTTCTCCTCCTTAGCAGCTTTCATTGCTCCTGGTCTCTATCCCATGGGAATCTAATGATCGTACGTCATGGGAACACAGAAAGCACTATTGGCATACTAAAGACTACGCACATAAATGATGCAGAGATTACATTCTTCTCTTTTAAGGCTGAGTCATATGGAGTCAGCATTTTTTGGTTCCAGTGTGCCCTCTGCTTGTGATGAGAAAACAGCATATGTAAATTCTGACCACTTGTCAGGCGCTGATCAGTGGAACACTGTGTCCAGGGACAACCAGCAGAGGTCCCAAAAAAACAGAGGATGCTGAGCTATGTCAGAATGTAAATTCCTCTAACTTTTTATAACCAGCTTTTTTAAGCCAGAATTTTTGCATGTGCTACATTGTATTTTAATATAACTAAGTATATAATAACAAATAATAGGTGAAGGTAGCTGGATTAAGTGACAATTTCAGTAGGAACATCTCCCTGGAAAAGTCAGGAGGAGATAGATTGGAAGAGTACATGACCTTCTAAGGCCACATTGTTCATCAAGATATTCAAATGTTCAGATAACCAGCGGGTCAACAACACACAGGTGGGAACAGGTGGCCTGTTGCCAGCAACAGCAGGAGTCGGCAAGAAAGAGAGGCTTCAGTCAGTACAAATGGAGAGAAGCATACACATGGTCTGAAATAACCAAGCGAGTAGAATCATCGATCATCATCATGAAGACTCCCACAGAGCCTTCCTCTGCGGTCTGGCATGCTCTGCCTTTTGCCCTCCTCCTCCTCACACTCAATCTGTATCCTCTCCAATGCATCCTCTGTATCCCTGTCCCATGCAATATGCCCTCTTTCACCCTGGAGCTCCAGCTAGTAACAGATGAGCCTGTCCTGACCTGTCTGCCTCCCAGGTCGTGAGCAGCTCACCCTGGCCCTGTATGGTCCCTGGAGGGGCGATTGTCTCTAAGCACTGGCCCTGCATGTCCCCAACTCTGAACAAAACATTATCATCTCTATTAGGCACCATTCATCAGCAGTGAGACAAAAAAGATGGGATCAGCAAAAATAAAGACATGTTAGTCCTAGTTCAGATCACAGATATATGTGATAAAAGCATGAATGTAGACAGGAAAGAGGGGGAAAGAACACTATGGTTATAGACTGTCAGAGACAGAACACAGACTGGTGAGAGACTGTAACAGAGACAGAACACAGACTGGTTAAAGACTGTATCAGAGACAGAACACAGACTGGTTGAAGACTATGTCAGAGACAGAACACAGACTGGTTATAGAATGTGTCAGAGACAGAACACAGACTGGTGACAAATTGTATCAGAGACAAAACACAGACTGGTTATAGACTGTATCAGAGCCAGATCACAGACAGGTGATAGACTGTTTCTGAGAAAGAACACAGGTTATAGATGGTATCAGAGACAGAAAACACACATGTGATAGACTACTAGAGACAACACAGACTTGTGATAGACAGTGTCCAAGAAAGATCACAGACTGGTGATAGACTGTTTCTGAGAAAGAACACAGAGTGGAGTTATACACTGTGACAGAGACAGAATACAGACTTTTTATAGACTGTATCCAAGACAGACAACTAATATTTTTATTTTTAAATGCGTCTGAACGAATGTTTTTAAATTCTAACACTAGTTATGCTGACCAGGGGCGCTGTAAAGGGGGGGTAAACAATGACGATTATCGGGGCCCATGACTAAGAGGGGGCCCAGAGAAGCCCTGTCTCAGCTGTGTTGGGGGCCCTGTCAAGATGCTTTTCATGGGGCCCAAAATCCTTAGCAGCGCCCCTGATGCTGACAGCTACATACATGAGATAAGTTGTTCATACTGTTACATGGTTGTGTGGTTCTCTCACCTAGCTTAGGTGAGACAAAGATGTAGTCTGTGATATTTGACCACTGGTTGTAAAAGTGACTGTAAAGCCAAAAATGGCCCATGAAAATTGCATATATTGTATGCATGTCATCAAATCCTTCCCTTTAACAGCTGGAATTTCATGACGCCACCTATAAGATGAAGGCACTATGTTGGCAGTTAACAGAGTCATAGTGTAGACCACTAATGCAGGTGTCTGTACAGACCAGGAACGCCTTTACTGTGAATCGCTCTTGCATCTGCTACATTACTAAAAGGGTTAAAAAGAGATGAGGAAAAACAGCTTTTGAAAGAGAAACCTAGCAGCAAGAGTAGAAGGTTTACTGAGAAAATGGAGAGGCAGAGCAGCGAACAGCGAAGAAATGAGAGAGTGCACAGTGGTGCAGGACCTGAGAGAGCAGTGAATGATGAGGGTATGGTTCCACAGACTTGTCAGCTGGCAATGTACAGTCATTTTTCTTAGAACCCAAAACACTAAGCCAATTTGTGAATAAAAGAGGTCTCATGGTGGAACATGAGAAACAAATAAGGGCAGGGGCGACCGTGTTACATGGTTAGTGATTATTGTTTTGTGTGGGCACTTCTGTTGCATATGATGAGAGTTTTCCTATGAAAGCATTACAACACATGTTACTTTTAGTTTCAAACTTAAAACTTTTTTTTATAGTGCAAAAATAGAGTAAATTTTATTATTTTGCATATTAACTTCACGGAATAGGTATTTCCAAACAAAAACATAACATGCTACAGCATCCCACTAAAGCCCTGTTGTATCTCACAAGCTCATACTTTGCCAACTTCCTTTCCTGATTTCTGCTCTGTCTGCTTCCCATTAGAAATGACAGCTAGTGGGGCTATTTTGGAGTAGTTATAAAAATCTTTGCTTGTAGTGATATAGTTCATGTACCAATTCTCGCTGCGTCATTTGAGTTGCTGGGCGATCCTCTACAGTGAAGTGTTTTGTGAGTGCCCCTGGCAGTATTGTTGTAGGAATACAAGCTAAAACATACAAATCCACCACAGCTCTTTACTGAGGTGACATTGTAAATGCAATGAACCCTCATCCAATCGCCATGGAGACCAGAACTGATTGAAGTGAGACCATGGATGAGGAAATCGACGGAGACGGAGGCTGGTGAGAGGAAGAGAGAGGGAGGGATGATTTATCCTCTAGCCTTGAAGAGAGACGGAAAGATGCATCAGCCTGTACAGAGTGTAAACACCGCCCTCACTCACTCTACCCAGGTCTTTAATCCTTCATCCCCTCATCCATGCATATACATTCATCCTTCCATCAATCCCCTCATCCATCATCCCCTTACCTATCACCGCATCAATCATGTTATTTCTTCATTCCCTCATTCATCTATTCATCCATCCCCACATCCGTTCCCTCAAATCATCCTCTCCATCCATCCATCCCCACATTAATTCTTCCATCCCCACATCTATTCATCCATCCCCACATCCATTCATCCATCCCCACATCTATTCATCCATCCAATCATCCTCTCCATCCATCCACACATCCACCCATCCCCACATCCATTCATCCATCCCCACAT
>JACXGM010031403.1:0-12973 GCA_016801145.1 Umbra pygmaea
TTTTCATACCGTCCCATCCCTAAACGGTTGCTCCTTTCAAAACAGCTTATTATTGTATTTGAACAAAATACACTATGAGAAGCATATTGAGCTGCAGAGGTTGAATGGGATCATTTTAGGAAAATTTTACACTCAAGATACAGCTCCATTAAAATAGTTGTGCATATTGGAATTGAAATGAGAAAGACTATAGTAACAAGATAATGTCATCACCAAGCGAATTATCTGACCTCATTGATGAGTTTACTACACTTGCTCGAAAACCAGCTATGATTGTGCATCTTAAAGCTTCTACTAAAGAAGAATCTCCAGAATTTATCTTTCTGGGACTCGTGGAACTTGACAGAAGGCTGATGGGATTGAGTCAGCTCTACTAACCTGCTTAAGAAATGCAGGATTCACAAGTGGGCTATTGGGGTGAAAATTGGGTGTGGCTGTGAGACAGAGTATAAAGAGACAAATGTATAAATGCCTTTTAGAGAGGTTGCACAATACAGAATTTGTGACCTTGGGCTAATGTACGATACACTCCATGAGCTTTCCAACTTTTCACTGGAGCTTCAGGTTCATTCTGTCAGCCTTCAAAGGCAGAGCCAGGGGTGGACTGGGACCAAAAACTCGGCCCTGGCATTTTGGCCCAGACCGGCCGACCACAAGATCAAATACCACCTGTCCTTGCACTCCCCTGAATATGTATACCAACTCCTACTTCTTAAAACTACTAACGCCATGTAATGAGTATGCAAGTATCAGTGAGAATTGACACATTAAATACTGTATTTCAAAAAGGGGTGTTGAATAAATTGTAAACTTAACCAATCAAAAAGCATGCAGGTGAACTCTTTAGATAAATCCTTAAAGCTGCATTGTGTAAGAATTGCTCCCATCTAGTGGTGAAATTGTATATGACAAGCAACTGAATACCGTTTTAGCACATCCGGGTATTTTTCTTTCAAAACAATAGCGCTCGTGTATTGTAACCAAATGCAATTGTATTGTGTGTAAAGAAACAAGAAGAGCATGTTATAGCAAAAAATAATAATTTAACATTTTTTATTAAAAACAACAAATATGTTGTACACACAATTTAATTGAATAAATTGTCAGTGTCTCGTGTAAACACGATTACATTTAAAAAACATTCACTTGTTTTATCCAACTAAATACTAATTTTAGCAAAACATGAACATGGACACTATCTATGCAATGCATTAACAATGATGTGAACTGTCTACAGTGATCATCATCCATTCTCATGTCAGTTTATAAACTGCTACTTTTATCAATCACTGATACTGAAAACTAAAATGTTTTTTAAAAACAGTAGCAACACCCCCACCATGACCAAAGAGCCTTGGAGTACTAAAAAAGGCATCATTTGGGGGAGAAAGTTCTCTAAGAGATTAAAATTCATCCAATTTCAGACATGTTTCAGTCAAATAAGAAGTCTAGTGAGTTTGTAATGAAAAAGTTGTTTACAATGTATGTTTTATTGGATATTGACCTCGCATTTATCAAGGCCATCCTCAGAGTCAGCGACTCAGCTTTTTCATCATTTGGACATATGATGAATGATGCCAATAATGCCTAACTGGCCTAACCTTGAACTGCTGCCACTAGGTGCCGGTGGTGGTGTTGTACAGTAGTTCATGTCAGGGTTAACCACAGGGTGAGCATCCGGTTTGGCAAAGTGAAGCAAATGCGGAAGTGCCTTAAACCTGCATTCTATCTGAATTCCAGCTGGCGGTGACACGTGTAGATGCAAAGAGATCGGTTTCTGTCAGAGGTGGGAGTAAGTCACACATGTGCAAGTCACAAGCAAGTCTCAAGTCTTAACCTTCAAGTCTCAAGCAAGTCCCAAGTTACTGTGGTGAAAATCAAGCAAGTCAAGTCGAGTCTCTGCTATATGTCAAGCAAGTCAAGTCATTTCTTTAGGTCAAGTCACAAATCCAGTCATATAAAATTCTGTTCTACCCCCATTTCCACATTTATATCAGTTTAACAGTGGTCATGAAGTTTCATTTTATTTTCAACATTAACAAAAACTGCTTAGTGCTTTTTCCCTATACTCCAGCAGTGGTGGTGCATGGCAATTTTTACAGAGGAAGCCAGTGAGCTTTGTATGGAAATCATATTTATATTTCCTTACATAGGTGCCAATTTATGTTTTCCTCCGTAGGTGCTCACGGGCGTGCACACCCTTTAAATAGCAAAGAAGTCAAACATGTTTGCATTTCAGAAATCAGAACCTTAGGAAATGGACAGCGGCCGACACGAGCACACACGCCTATTAACTTGATTATAAAGCCGGCTATCTTTCAATTCAGGACAGCGACACTTCTGACAAATACAGATAGGATTGGAGATTAAAAGTTTACCTGACACGTAACCGCGATCAGCTTCATGGGAAATTAGGAATCTATGCCACCGCTCCACTTAGCAACAACTGCAATGTTATTTTTAAATTAATGTAGCCTACTGGCAGTCTGGCACACGACGTGGGTGATCGAGCTCCGGAGCACGCAACGTATCGGCGCTTTTCTAGCCTTATGATAACATAATGACTGTTGAAACGAATTCCTGAAGTCGAAGAGTATAATGATCAATAGACTGATCAAATGCTGAAATTATGTCATTCTGAATAGTCTTTGACATACACGTAAATGTAGTAGCTCATGCTAGGTGCTCTACCACGGTGTTATCAAACTCGGTGAAAGCTTGCACTAGCTAGATCCACAATCTTCACCTTGTTGCCGGAGCTGCTAGCTGAATGTAGTAGCTCGCTGATGACTCAGTGTGTGTCTGAGGCATGTGATTGGTGAGAAGCCAGGTTCAACTTGGCCTCCCTTGTTTTTTTCTTTACGATGAATTGACCATTCAATGTCGAGCTTGGTAAAACCTAGCCTCACTCTGATTGGCTGAAAACGTCATTTTTTTTCTCCAAGGGAGGACATTTTTTTTCTCCTTCCTTTGGCCTCCTAGAGAAACCGCCACTGCACTCCAGATGCCTAAACAGCTCAAAATCATTCTTCCGGTCATGTTTCTAACATCACAGTCACTAAAAACACCTGTTTTATTCTACAGATAGATTCAGGGGAAGCGATCATTTGACTTTCTTTCAAAAACTAAAAATGTTTTGTTTTTAAAATGTTGCGGTGACGCAACTGGCACATTTTCTGGACACTTACAGTGGCCGAGTTGGGAAAGACAGAATGCACTGAGATGTTTTTAGTGACTGGTGGCAGAAACATGACCGGCACAACGATTTTCCTTTAACACATCTGTATAAGCCTTATACCATAACATGCTTAACAAATGACATTCATTGTTTTCCTACTACAAAATGATTGCATAAAATTCAAACAACTGGTGTATGAAAATAAAATGTATCTAAAAATAAATATTTATATGTATATATATGTCACTAATGCGATAAAATTCAACAGCAAACTAAAGCTAGAATCATACACTGCAAATTTGCCTGTGTTAAAAGAACACTTTCCAGTGTAGACTCAAACACTGAACCAGTGTTAAGTTATAACACTGTAGTTAACACTACCCACTGTTAACACTTAACATTGATAACACTGGGTTGTGTCATCACTGAATGTTGATTCAGTGTCTGAGTCTACACTGACAGTGTTCTAGATCTAAATCTAGAACATTTCTCATTGAATTGTTTTAATTCAACCAGGGCTTATATGAAGTTGAGTGATTCATTTCAAAGCTGCAACACTAAATAAGCAAATACAATAAACCTAGGTAGCTAAGTTGACAGTATGGGCAAAAATTTGTGCCACCACAAACTGAATTTGTAATGTTTAACTTGAATAATTGAATTTAAAAACTGAATCTGAATAGCATAATTTGAAATTGAATTTTTTAGTTTGAAACTGAATTATAATAAAGTTGAAACTGAATGTAATATTTTGATTTTGAATTCAGTTGCACTGAATATAACAATAAATACTTTAACATTCAGTTCTCACATTTCAAATTCAGTTCAGATTTTTACTGGGACAGACAACCGGAGCCTTAAGGAAAAGCAATTGAGTGCCGATGCACGAGCTCGTCCACAGACTCCACACCAGTCTATACCACATCAATTTTCACCATGTCGAAGCAAGACCAAAGGCGACATTCTCAGGTTTGTATAAACATATACAGGTCCTTCTCAAGAAATTAGCATATTGTGATAAAGTTCATTATTTTCCATAAATTAATGATAAAAATTAAACTTTCATATATTTTATTTCCGAATGACATGCAAAATGTGTTGTTGTTTTGTTGTGCTGCTTCTCTGTAGTCCAGGTCAGGCGCTTCTGCCGCTGTTTCTGGTTCAAAAGTGGCTTGACCTGGGGAATGCGGCACCTGTAGCCCATTTCCTGCACACACCTGTGCACGGTGGCTCTGGATGTTTGTACTCCAGACTCAGTCCACTGCTTCCGCAGGTCATCCAAGGTCTGGAATCGGTCCTTCTCCACAATCTTCCTCAGGGTCCGGTCTCCTCTTGTCGTTGTGCAGCGTTTTTTTGCCACACTTTTTCCTTCCCACTGACTTCCCACTGAGGTGCCTTGATACAGCACTCTGGGAACAGCCTATTTGTTCAGAAATTTCTTTCTGTGTCTTACCCTCTTGCTTGAGGATGTCAATGATGGCCTTCTGGACAGCAGTCAGGTCGGCAGTCTTACCCATGATTGCGGTTTTGAGTAATGAAACAGGCTGGGAGTTTTTAAAAGCCTCAGGAATCTTTTGCATGTGTTTAGAGTTAATTAGTTGATTCAGATGATTAGGTTAATAGCTCGTTTAGAGACCATTTCATGATATGCTAATTCTTTGAGATAGGAATTTTGGTTTTTCATGAGCTGTATGCCAAAATCATCAGTATTAAAACAATAAATGACCTGAAATATTTCAGTTGGTGTGCAATAAATCTAGAATATATGAAAGTTTAATTTTTATCATTACATTATGGAAAATAATGAACTTTATCACAATATGCTAATTTCTTGAGAAGGACCTGTATAATATAAGTAAAAACTTTACAAGCTATACAAAACATAGCAGGACTGTTAGATCTGGAAAATGTGACACAGTTTACGTGCTTAAATGAAAGATTTCGGACACAGCCATATTTCATTAACTTGCATACTCAGACCAGGGCTCTGCAATTATAGGCGACGGAGCAAATAACAAAAACTACGTGGTACCAGGTAAATTTGCCCATTAAAAAACTTAGAAAGGTGAGCTGTGAGATGTGATTGACATTGACTGTGCCAGTGAAAGTGTGTAATGTAATGTAGAGCGTAAGCAGCGTTTCCAACTCTCGTCTTAAATCGTCACATCCACAACCAAGATGGCTGCACTCGTAACGGCAAACTTGACGACTCAAATCAGATCTTCACAAACCAATGGGTGACGTCACACATGTAACGTCCAGTACTATATACGGTCTATGGTATTAACCAGTGTCTGTTGGACACTGAACTGTTAATAAGCCTTTTCTTCTCCACTAACGTTAAAACTAATGTAAGCCAGTTTGTATCATTGACCGAGTTACATATATTACTGATGTTTAATAATGCTTATCATATGTAGATTTTGCAAATAAGCTAACACCAGACTAAGTGTAGATTCATGCTATTTCCATGGTCTTGTCTAACGTTGCATGCCTAGCCTCTGTTTTTTAACATACAATAGGAAGTCATTTCTTGAAGTATTTAATTTTATGAATGTCAAATAAGTCTAAAATAATCAATGAATGTTTATTTTTGGAGAAATCAAGATTTGTTTTAATTAGAGGGGGATTTTTTTTACTGAAACTCTCAAACTATAGTGAGTACGACACACTTTACAGCCCACTGGTGCATGTTGTCACCATGACAACTAACAACAGTCGCCATTTTGTTGTGTACTAATCAAATGACCAAGCAAAACATTTTTTGAGGTTTCTATCCATTCTATTTCTATGGTTTGAACCTAAAGACTCATGTTCAATGACTTTCTGCTGTGTTGACCAATGGGGAAGCAGACAGGAATAGTTCATTGAAAAAAAATGTTTGGCAAGCAAAGGTTTTTTGTTTTGCAAGCAAATCTTTCTTACTTGCAAGAAAAAACTTTTACACAACATGATCAAAGTTTCTATGTTATTGCTTTTAATATAAAAACATTTGATTGCAGTACAAAAATTTTGTTTTCAATAACATAATATTTGATTAAGACATGTGTTTTGCTTTTGAAAGAAATAGTATTGTTTGCAAAGCAAAATGTTTTGATTGCGATATAAAAGACACAAATGTAGCTTCAAAGGATCATCCCTAATAGCTAGACAACTGCACATTTGTAATTACCAATGACAGTATATAAAATGGACGAAGCAACTCCATACATTTTGACGAAGACCAAGTGAAGTCAATTAGAAGCAATTTCCGGTAAAGCCTGAGCGTACTGCGCAGCCTCAAGCTGAGCGTGATGATGTTAATGTGACGTGAGTAACCTGTCGGAAAATTGTAATTCTTTTCGTAGCTGTGGCAAGAGAAATCCGAATCATTCCGAATCTTGCCTCTTGCAGAGATGGAGAGTGTGAGTATGAGTTGTCCATTGTAACAGCTTGGTATTGGGGTGCCAGACAGGTTAGAACCTGCCTGGGAGCTTTGATAAACCTCTCCTTTTTATTTTAATTGTCAGCATATTACAAAGGACATATCTAAGTGGTTGCATTTAGATTAAAACAATAAAAAAATGAACAAACACAAATATGTAATCAAAACCAATATGGGGTTGTCGTTGCTGTTAAGAGTTGTTATTTCCTTTTGCAAGTAGCAACAAATAATTAATCAATACTCTTCCCTACATGCAACAAGTACATCATCATACATTAAACAGGCCATAATTATTCATATAGTCATACCACAACACTCTTTACAACATAATTATTTTCCAACCACCAAAACAGAACATATTATAATCAGATGCTCTATCTATGCAAACCAAATGTCCCATTTTGATCCATTGAGGTTTTTCCTTTCTAGATGTTGTCATTTAAGTTCAGTATTGTTTATTAGTTTCAGGACACTAATACCCCATACCATCAATATGGTGCATGTTATACTGTCAGCATGCATAATCTTGTTGGTGAGGCATAGTTATAAAGTCAGTTGGATCCTACCATGCATGGATTGCCCTCTGGCACATCAGCATAACAGCCATGACTCCAAATAGAAATTACTTGCAAAACTTGGTAGTTTCCATTGTCTGTTTCGTCGATCACCCTGTGCTGTATCTTAATCCAAAAACAACCAAACATTACTGACAAAAAGAGGAAAAAAACATTAAACACTACGACTAGGGTTAACTGTTTGTGTGCAGACTCTCTTCCACTGCATGGAGCCAGTCTCTTCCTTGATGACAACAAAAAATAACCTGGTGGACCAATTAAATGCATTGTGGGATATGTAGTCAAAATGTGCGGTCGTCACATGATAATCATTGCAGGCCTTCACACCATGAGGGTAGGAGTAGGAGCAATGGAATCTAACGGAAGGAATGGAGTCTATGGAATGCTAACGGAAGGTGATGCATAGGTATCCTCAGAATCTCCCCATAGGCGCTTCAACTCCCGGGTGCTGGCTTACCCCCTTGGTAATTCCAAATAAGTTCAGCTACAGTGATAGCTAGCTAAAAGAAATGGCAACTTGGACCGAAACATTAAATTATATAGGCACATCTTCTCTGATCAGAAGTTTGATATCTGGACTCAGACATTGTATTAAAACGTGATTTTCTTAATGGTTTTATTATGTAGTACTCATACTGAACACTACAAAGAAAGCGATGGCATGGGGTGAAAACTTTCCTTTAATAGAGCGCTGCAATGTCGCCTTTTGGCCAGTAGAGGACTCTATTCTACTTTATCCTACCCAATACTGTATAAAAGGAGGCGGAGGTGAATGTTTATTTTCTGCGCCTTCAAAAACGAACAATGGATTTAGTCGAAAATTTGAGAAGTGCGTTTACCTTTATTTACAAGAAAGCACAGCTATGGGCTCTTGGTGGGGGTCTGACTGTTGTCGTACTTGGACTTGGATATAGGTTTTTACTGAAATCCAACCGAGTTACCCGCGTGGGAGTTGTGTCACAACTGCTAATTCATCCATTGAAGTCGGGTAAAGCAGTTTCAGTGGCCCTTGCAGAATGTCAACCCATGGGTTTGAAGTACGGAGAACTTCGAGATCGGTTAGTAACGTTTTTCACCTACTCAGAATGAATTAATAATAACATTTGACTTGTATTGTACACCTTGAATTTATCTGGTAAATAGTACGCTGTCGCGTACATGTAATTATTTTTCACACAGCTGATTAACAACTAGAGAACAACAGTTTGACTAGTAATTAATTAACGTTTTGGGGATCAGAAAGTGTGGAAACGTGTTGGGGATTATGATGAGGGTTCAGAACTACTTTTCCATTTCAAATTAATGACCCAACGAAACAAATTGAAAAACATACAGTGGTCATGCCAATCCGAAAGGTATGGTTTTATATAATAAATATGGAAGATTCATATTTTGAAAATGTGAGCAGACAATACTTTAATTAGCGTTTGATAAAGTGTAAACAAAAATGTGGGTCCAAAAGTCACGAACATTCAGAATGCAATACTTAGCACGTCAACCCTGTTCTTCTATGCCAGTGAATGAAGCCCCAACTGACTCCACCTCTGCCAGTGTTCTAAAGTGGGTGTGTCGTTGAAAGTGTTTTTGTTGCTACATTCACAAATGACGTGCCTTCTTGAAAGATATACATGAATTCAACAAACACACTTTCCAGTTAGAGGGGAATCTTGGGAGTTTTATGAATTTACTTGAATGTGCTATTGGAAAAATCAGTTCTATATGTATTCAAAGCTTGATATACATATTTTTGTGAATGTCTATTATGGATGTTTTGAAAAGTATAAAATCACTGGAATACACAATGTCAGCTTTAATTGGGGTGTTACTTATGACAGGAACTAACATTCACATGATGAAATTGGAATCATATCAATAATGTCAGGTGTCAGTTGTTTCTCGGTATGTTGACTGATTTAAACCGATTTTAAATCGATTTTAAAAGAAGCCAAATCAAAACAATAATCCATGTAGATGACATGTGAAAAGGTTGTTTTGAAAAAGGTTGTATGGGGTCAAAGCTATTGCCCATCATTGCTATAATTTATGCAATAAAAATGATTTAAATTGGGCCACATCTAAAAATCAAAACACTAAATGATGTTGATGGTGTAGGAGATGTTCCTAAAAATATATGAGAAGGTTGTTTTAGAAAATATTTTATAGGGTCAAAGCTATTGAGTTATTTGAACTAAATGTAAAAAATAGTGTAACTATATCAATTACCAAAATGCAAATAATCAAAAAAATTAAACCTTATATGCATTTTTTTGTCCTATAGTCACGCAACTGTCCCAAAATTGATTTTGAACTGTCCCAGTTATATTTAGTACAGTACCCGGGACGACGGGACACTGTGTAATTCAAGCCCTGAGTACAGGTATTTAAAAAGCATCATGTCGAACTAAAAAAAAATCACGTTGCTTGTTTTCTGTCCGAAAAAGAGATTACCAACCAATCACATTTCTGTTGTCAACCGGTTAGCACGTATTACCCACAATGCACGATGCGGCCAATTGACAACATATGGTTATTGAAACTAATGCAAGTGAATATAGTGAGGTTTGCTTTCTCCCTGTTACTGTCTTAGGCTATGTTTACACGGAAACGATCTGAAGAGAGAACGCAACGCCAATTTTGTGTTATCACTTTTTATTCCAAGGTTAGACAAGCGTTTTAGGGGGGAAATCTGCGTGCATATGGTGCCGCAAAAGTTTGTGAAATTCAATGTAGTATTCACTCCAGGAGGCTAGGTGGTAGTGTGAAGCACTGCCACACAACACCACCAAGTCCACGTGCCTGCATATACCATTCTACTTTTCTCACTTGAAACCAAACCACAACATGGCGAAGAGAACAACATAAGCTCACATTTGCATTTCATACAACTGCTGAAAATACTCTTGTATGTTTATCAGAGCTGCTAGGGCAACGTGAAGGTCTGACGTATGGAAATTATCCAACATTTGTTATTTTCCTGTACTGGCGCATGCGTACGCAACGAGGCACCTTGAGCAGATCGGTGCCTTTACTGTCTACTAAGGGTGGAACGGTACACAGAAGTCCCGGTTTGGTTCATACCTCAGTTCAGACATCACAGTTCGGTACGAGTTCGCTACAATGGAGGGAAAAGTTAAACAAAAATCCAGAACACAAATTCTTTTATTGTGCATGTCTCAAGCTGTACCATCTAGTGTCATACAGTTTCTCCCCTGAGCTAGCACATCTGGGTGATCGCGTCTGATATCCATTAGCATGTTAGATTTATTTCCACTCACATACCCAACAGCTGCTGAACAACGCTGACACACAGTCCTCATCTTATCCACCACTCTATCGCCTGTACTACTGTAACTGATATATACAATCTATGACTGTACCTTCCCAAACTTGCGATCTTCGTGGTCGACTGGTCCTCTAACTCTTGTGGGTCGCCACCAATACTCGTCCTGAGTGCTGACTCACTCACTGGACCGTCAATCTGACAAAAAACTGCATACATAGGTGGAGCTTGGCTACTTAGCTTTAGAGCTAAGGCAGGGCTACAGATTAGGTGTCCATAAACAACTTGCGTATGTAACGGTAGTTCCGCATTACATTTAATTAATTTGCACGTGAGTATTCTCAGTTTAGATTCATGCACTGAACCGTGATGAAGCCTTTACCGTTTCGGTTCAATACGAATACATGTACGGTTCCACCCCTACTGTCTACCAGACTTTTGTTTTTTTCCCCGTTAGATGGGAACGTGACAGTGGAACGTTTTGAAGATTTCCACTCTGGAGGGTGGTTTCACTGTTTTGCGTTTAATCCCCTAAAAACGCTGTCGCTGTCTAAACAAAAGGCACATCTGATAAAATATTTTTACGTTTTCACCCGTGAGCATTCTCGTGTAAACAGGGCTTTAGGCGGGATGTCCACTGGACACGTCAGATTTTAGTGCACGTTACTTTTTACCGGATATATGCATCCGCATAGTGCGGACTTGACACACATTTGCCTCTACAAGGCAAGAACGTTACTATTTTGTTGTGCTGCTCGTTCTATTGGGAACTCAAACTTCTGGTTGTACAACGTCACGGTGCACAAGTTAGATAATTTGAACATATGCGACATACAGAGCGCACCGCATCGCAAGCTCTGAAGGCAAACAGATCTTTGCGGATCTCTCCATTGACAATGAATGAGTTCCAACGTACACGCGTTTGACATGTTGAGTGGACATCCCGCCATAGAACCCAGAGACGGTGACAAACGCGCAAACCGATTTGAAGTGTATTATTCTGAAAGAACAGTGTTTGTGCTTTCAGGAAATGTAAACAAAATAATTTGTCATTACAATATAGATGGATGTGTTCCAGACTAATACTTATTAGCATTTTCTGGCAATCTTTTGACTGTTTTGCTTACAACAAATATACAAAAAAGTTAGTGATATTTGGGTTTGAGAATCAATACTAATATTGGCAAAAAGAGTATTGCGATACAATTGCATTATACCTTTTTTTTTCTCCCATCCCTAGTGGATACCCGCATTTTACCAGCCTCCAGATTGTTTATCCATCAGTGTTTCGTATTTGAGAGGTGCAAAAGGGGTGGAGCTCTACCGTGTTATCCAGAGGCACACTTCAGTCGAGTGAATAAAATTTTGGTGCCAGTTTTTTTTTAAGAAAACAATATAATAAATGGCTGACAGGTGGCTCCAGGTTGCACAATCATCCAAGTAATTTCCCTTAAACATGTTGTACACTAGAGAATATTTTATCATTAAAACAACTATGTTGTGAAGTTAAATGTATTATTTGTAGCGCTTTAGTCATTAAACTATTGTCCTACAATATAATTCTTATGTAAACTGCCTACTCTATATTTAAAATACTTTTTCATTTACAAAATCCTACACAGTCTAAACAGTTAAACTCAACTCCACCAAAAACATGACCAGTTTACACTGGCTTGATGGTGTAGTGGGAGTGAATTAGGTCTGTCAACCGGGCGGACAGGGTTCGACCAATGTATGCCACCAATATATGTATGGTTTTACAGTATATTAGTAGTTATATTTTTATATTTATTAGATATCACTGTTGTTAATTTTGTTCAGGTAAAAGTAATGGTTTCATCTATGAATCATACAATGTTTGTTAATGCTTTCATAAACTACTGTAGTAATGGGCACATCATAAACTAGTAATGGGTACAGTACATCTATTACTGATTGTAATATTTCAATAGGAATTGTGACCATATCGTAAGTTCGAGTCCCTGCAAAGGCATACATTTTTCTTTCTCAATCTATTTAGAGGACCCAATCAAATTGTATACTAACGTATCACTTTTGTGAATAATCATCTACATTTGCGAAGAGTCAATGTACCACACAGCTCAGCAGTGTGTAAGATGGTAGGGATATGCACAGAACAATGATCGTTACGTTTGCAGTTAGAATTTCTGTGCTGACTGTGGACCAGGACATGTCAAAATTTATTAGAAACAATATTGTAAAGATTACGCTCTCAGGGAGCAAATGATTCAACATGTTGGCAACGCTATCTGTACGTACACACCGCCACAGACTTGAGCTTCAGAAGAAGCTCTTGACGTATGGAAGAATTAATTGGACTTTAATATTTGTAACCCACAGAAGACAATCTACAAATGTGTACAATGATGCGCAAATATTTCACTATCTGCAAATGTGTATTTTTACATTTGTGATGTGTAAAATCATATCCACAAAAATACAGGGTGATGTGTACAACACAAAACTGTTTTACACATTTGCAGATTACTTCCTGT
>JACXGM010031404.1:0-12973 GCA_016801145.1 Umbra pygmaea
AGAGGTTCTGTGATCACTGTGATGTCTGGACCCTGAGGACCAGAGGTTCTGTGATCACTGTGATGTCTGGACCCTGAGGACCAGAGGTTCTGTGATCACTGTGATGTCTGGAACCTGAGGACCAGAGGTTCTGTGATCACTGTGATGTCTGGACCCTGAGGACCAGAGGTTCTGTGATCACTGTGATGTCTGGACCCTGAGGACCAGATGTTCTGTGATCACTGTGATGTCTGGACCCTGAGGACCAGAGGTTCTGGGTTCACTGATGTTTGTTGCTACAGACCATGTTGGAAAGGAGCAGGGCTGCTTCCTGCCTACTAATGACGACATACAGACCCAGGGCAGTGGGGGGATTCTCTCAGGGTCAAGGGGCCACTATGGCCAGGTGAATGAAAACCGGTGTCAGAATAGCGTCTTAGTGGTAAAGCTTTAAGTAGAATATCCAGTTTGAAAATGTTCAAATAAATAAAGTTCAAGTTCATTTTATTTGTATAGCACGTTTACAAAAGCCACTAGGCTTACCAAAATGCATCAAAAAAAGAAAGTAATAAAAAATAACACACAGTAACACAAATGAAAGGCAGCCAAGGACAGGAGTAGCAGGACATAACCAGACTGAAATAACTGTAGAAAACTGAATTATGAAAGCAGTATCAAACGTAGGTTAAAAATAAAAAGGTAAAATCAGCCAGAAATGGAGGATAATGATTTGAGAGTAGTCCCACTCTCATATTTTTATTTGAATTTTAAAAAGTGACATGGTTACATGCCACAATGTCCTAATGTGTGGTGCAGGAATTAACAACCCCAAAATATTATAGCACCCATATGCACAAACTCTGTTACAGTTCATTGGCATGTTGATGTCAGAAACTGGAAATTGGTTGAAACAGAAAATAAAATTCAAAATCAGTAAGTAACTACTATGGGTTACATTCATGTAGGAATTAGGTATTCCATTAGGTAAGAAGCAAGTTGTATTCATCACAAATCTTCAAGCTTCTTGTGGTATGTAAAGCTCACTGAGGGAGAAATGTACTTGGGTGAAGGATAAAATATTTCTTAGAGCTCTTAATTCCCCACTGCTAAATCTAACCACATCTCCCTGTACGATCCACTCTGTCCTGGGTCAATAAACGCTACACTAACTGACATGAGATGCTACGGACATTTGCTGGATGCCTGGACTTATCGGCAGAAGATTGTCAGGGATGGACCAGGCATGCCAAAAGATTATTTCCTAGGTGTATTGCACAAGATGACATAAGACGTGTGGAGAGTTTTGGAACAGTGACCTAAGTATTAAGAACTGGGTCCACACAGCTGCTGATACTAAGAGCTGGCAACAACAATACTCGGTTGGGACTACGGTACTAATCACATGGTTTGGATCGGAACCAAAGAACCCCTTTTCCCTGGCCATTGGAGTCAGAAAGGCCTTGCACAGGACACGCAGCCAGACTGGGTCTTACTGTATGTTTGGAACCAGTCCCAGTGCCTGTTGCAAGTCCTCACATACTGTACAGTCAGACTCAGCCAGGCTGGGCCACGTCCCATATCTGTCACATAGATTGGAGCCGGTCCCTGTCCATGCCCTTCCTCAACTGCCAGCCCAGTGATGTCGTCCCCTGGCTAGATCACCAACAGCTTGTACATCGTCCCTCTAATACTGAGGGAAAAAATTAGGGCCAAGCCAAAAGGGCCCGGCAACACAAGCTCATTAATTATCTCCCAGAGTTGCCTCCGTAGAGTATGGAAAAGGTCAGGGGTCATCGCTGGCAGCAGGGTACTTTGTTACAGACCAATAGACAGTGCAAGGATGTTACGTCTTCTGTAATTGAAGGTGGATAAATAATTCATACAGTACAGCACAGTAACTTTTCGCATTCCTCTAACACTGTGAGATGCCAGAGGGTCTCTCAAACCCTCACACTGTAAAATTATGTTGTGGTCACACAGCAGGAGCCGACAAACCTCGAACTCCCTCTAGTGGCTGACCAGTGGCTGTCCTGCCTCCAGTGCTAACGGCTAGGCTATCCTGTCATCCCTTTCCGCAAATGAGTTAACAGGCTAACCACTAGACCCTCATCTGGCTGGGTAGCGTAGCCGCTAGCGTTAATGTAGAGTAGCTTGCCCAGAATGAGGTCACAGCATTAAAGACGGATGGGTATAATCTGGTCTCTGACTTGCCATCTGCTGTAGTCAGATTGTGGGTCACTACAGGGCCAGTAGTAGAACACTGACATCGTTTCAGCAGAGTTGAAGCCTGTGTTTCCTGATTGAGCACTGCACTGGAAAGAGACATACCCAAGCTTCTGCCAGAACTGCAGGCAAGACTCCTGCTCAAGAGCTTACTTTGGAGGATGGAAAGATACTAGCCTGGATTCCAAACGGATATGAAATGTTTCAACGGTGAAATTAAGAAAATCTGTTAGATTCCACACTAGTGAGATACTCCAATACTGCAGGGAACTGACATATTCCGAGGAGCTCTGACTGGCAGCTTCCAATCATGTTGTAGCATATGAACATCAGAGCATCGTGCTTTCATGATATCACTTGTTCATATCCCTCATTTAAAACGGTCAAATATACATTTAGGAGCCTGTTTATAACACTGCCAAATGTTGCCAGAGTGTCTGTATATCATTCCCGAGTTGTTAATAAATGTCTTGTGATTTCTGGATCAAATAGACTTGGTCAATTAGGTATTCTTCTGATCATAAAGAAGAGGATAGCGTGAGGATCACATGTCATCACATTTAGTGGGTACCGTATAGACAGAGCAGACGGCTCAGAGAGACCAATGGAAAAAAATTAAAAAAGGAAGAAAGATCAAGAAACAAATCAATGTAGACGTGTCTGGTATCAATTAATACACATCGCTTGAAATTCTCCTACAGTAAAATATCTGGCTTCTATGCTAAAAATCACTAGCCTGTATAATCTGAATAACATGGTTACCCCTTTTCGACCAAAGAAAGAACTGGAAGTTCGGTGCCTATATTGAACCAGTTCTTCATGTATCGACAGCCAAAGAACTGGCTCTCTGACTCTCTGCGGGTCTAGACCCAGTCTTTTACCACGTCGTGCTTACGTCAGGGGTTGGGGGCGGGGTTATTGTGACCAACAACATGACGGAAAGGTTGTGACCGCCGTTGATAAAAACTAGAAAGATAGTACAAAGATTATTCTGATCCACAATAGGATCGTAAAGCCAGGAGAAACATTTTGCAGCAAGACGATGTAGTCCGCCATCGTAGTTCCTATGCTTGACGTTGGCGATAGCGTTTCTGAGAAAACTAAGACATATGGCGACGTACACAGTGACGTAACAACGCAGTTTTCTGGGATCTCTAGTATGTGGAAAGACAAACAGAGTCTGAGAAGGTTCGCAATTTGAACCAACTGTGAACCAGCACCAGTTCAGAACCAGAGACAGCTTTGGTCAAAACAAGGTATGTGTGAATTATGCTGTGTGGAACCACTGTCGATGTGATGAAGAGTTTTTGATACACGCAAGTGAGACATTTGAAAAGTATGAAAATGTATGCACTCACTATGGTACCTCACACTGGATGTGTCTGCCAAAAACTACCATCATGAAATTGAAAATACCCAAATCCACAGTAAACTTTTCACAGTTCAATGAAATATCCAGTATGTCTAATAATTGAATATATTTTAGACCATCAACAATATTTCCAGATCTAAGGCTTAATATATGTGGGGAGATTCACACACACTCGTCTGTGGAGACAAGTAGACCCATAATCCACTGGGGCTAGTGACTGCATTAGTAACCAACTGACATCAGAGCAGTCATAGTGTAAGCCTAGCAGGACCCTCATTCACAATGCCTTTCCAAGCAGGATTACTGATCTGGGTTCAGGACAGGCATTCTTGAAGCATTTTCGTAGTAAGATCTGCTGAACAACAACCTGTTAAAAAGGGGGACCTGATCAGATTTCATCCTTTCTCTGGCCAACCTCCTCTCTCCATTCATTTTCATGAGGTTTAAAAGGAAAAGCCCTTCTGGATCAGCCCTTTTAACCTAAGAGTCTTTGTGAATACGAGCTCAGCCTTCACTAAGTAGTGAATTAAACTCTCACAGGTGATTTGAAACTGCTGCACGGCTGTCAGATCAAGTGCTCTTCTATGCTGTATAAAATAGAACATATTTACAGCTGATTAAGAGTGCCAGCCTAGAATACACAGTACTACACTGAAAGGCTGAATATGAGCAATCACCTCAGTCAGAATTCAGCACTATGTCCCAGAAGAAAAAATAAACTTTGAAATATATGAAGAGAAACTTCACACAGGATTTTCGCTATCCCTTCTGACACACACTGTGCATCTGCCTTAGGTGTTTTTTCTTTATTTACCTGGGGATAACGTATAAAAAACAATATCAAGATTGTCTGTCAGCAATCTTCTGAGCTTTCAGACCCTGGCCCGAGGGGTCATGGGAAAGGCTGAACTAAAGCATTAGTGCTGGCGGACATATGAGAGCATGGCTAAAACAGAGCTCGGGAACAATCCCAGAAAGCCTAGTGGACAGGAGTCTGAATGTGCTGTGTGGGCTGACCTCTGACCTTTCTGACCACGGAGGTCACGTTGGCAGGGTGAAGATGCTTAACCTTTCACTGTGAGAACAGCGCCTTTGAAAGAAGACACCGAGGACACTAAATTGAACAACTGGGCCGTGCTTATGAACGTGACTCCATTGCTCTGTTTGTGTGTGTGTGCATATTTTGTCTTTGTGTGTGTGTGTGTGTGTGTGTGTGTGTGTGTGCATATTTCAAGTTATTTTAAATGTCACGCCTAAAACAAGGTGAATTCAATCAGCCTTTTACAGTCTTCTGTATGAAAGAGGACACGATATCCCAGTCAGACATGTTACCTGAAAACCTTGAGGACAATAAAGTATCCTTACCTTATCAGAATACACAAAGAACAGGATAAGTAGAATGAGCTCAGCTAGCAGGATAATCAGCAAGACAATGAAGAACTGCAAATGGAGAGAGAGAGAGAGATGGGGGATTCAACATGTGAGGACGTTTAATTCCCCCAGAGATTAATCTTCCTCTATCCTAGCCTCTCCTCATTCCTTCTGCTAAATATTTACTCTAGTCCTTCTTCACAGCATGGGAGCGCAGCAACAGCTACATTCAGAAATTACATTTCAGGAAAGTTCTATTAATTTTGCCCTGTTTGTTTTGGGTTTAGAATTTGTGTCAGAGCCCATATGAAAATGGGATCACAGTGAAAGCTGCACTGGCAGTTGTTTATTTAATCTATAGGTGGCCAGTTCAGCGTTTAATTGTTTCCCTGAATATTTTGACGTTTGTTGGCAGGAGCCGCAGTCTTTTTGTCATATTTCCTCCGGGTGGAGAACGTTTCTATAACAGCTTGTATAGACAAAACGTTGGTGCTCTGATTGTTTAAACAGACACGATATGTATGTAGGTGTGTGTTTGTGTGTGAGTGCACTGTCACATTCATGTCTGCAATTCTGGCCGAGTGTCACACATTTCAATCTGACCTTGAATTTCGAGTCTCTTTCAACTGGGCTAGTCTACGTGAGCTTCCTGACCTTTATACATTTCGAATAAAACCAATCCGAAGAGAGTTTGTTCACAGAACAACTTCACAGACAATATGTCAGACTGGTACCTTAGATCTGACAGTCCCCAAGAGGGCTAACTCTTCTCTGATGCTGACAGAGAGAGATGGAGAGAAAGACAGACAAACACACGGACTGTCAAACCTGAATGTATCTCCTCATGGTTGGTAAATGATTGGTCAAAACAGATTCTCTTTATTCCTCCTCATCTGTTACTCGTAATGTTTCACAGGACAAAGCAGATGCCGTACATCAGGTGCTGTGTTGATTGAGGATTCACTAAACCTTTAACTGCTATGTGCTAGCTGCTCTGGGATTGAAAATTCTCTCAGTTCAAATTACACTTGATCTTTTCAAAAGTTACTATTTTAATCAAAGTTTTAAGTAAACCTCTTTTCCGGGAGACTTTTCCAGGAAAAACCTGAGACTAAACAAACAAGAATGCTGTACTTTGTAGGAAATAATGCAAAGTTCTCGTTAATTATTATTGTCAATAGTATTCTTATTGTTTTCCCCAAATAATGAATGACATTGAGCGCGACAAAATTCAAGCATGCAAGTTAAACAAAGAGCTTTACACTTATTTATATAGGCTGTGACTGTCACTATGACGGTGAGATGATGGGTTACTTGTACTCTTTACAATCGAGGAGAAAGTGTGTGTTTGTGTATTGGTTAGCATGTGCTAGCGTTCACAAGTGTGCTTGTATACAGTGTTTGTGGGCAGGTCAGACCATAACTCACACTCAGAAGCAGGCACTTGTTTTCTTTGATGGCACCCAGGCATCCCAGGAAGCCGGTCACCATGACGATGGCGCCGATGGCAATGACCATGTTGGCAGCGGAGAGTGAGGGGAAGGAGGGCGAGAAGGTGGCAAAGCTGCCCTGGGACACGGACAGCCAGATGCCCACGCCCAGCAGTCCACAGCCACACAACTGCGAGAGAGAAGATGAACAGAATCCCAGTTATAGAGGCAGGAAATAGAATTACCACTAAGACACATCCGTTATGGAGCAAACGGAGTCAGCAGAAACATTGCTCTACTGAAACAAGCATTCACACATAATGACATCGTCATTGAAAATCCCAGAGCCAAATTAGTCTATAAAGTACAAGTCAAAACAAAACCTTATTATATTCTCAGGAAGACTTTAGGCCGACCACCCTGTACGTAACACAACCAAACGAGAGCTTGTATAACCCATTACAGCACACTACAATATTTTAGTAAGGCATTAAGAGCTTTACTGCAGGTCAGAACTGTGTAGTAGCATAGAACCTACAATCACAATCACTCATTCAATGGTCCCACACCTCACTACATCACACACCAACACAGACAGGCATACAGGCAGGCAGACAGACACAGGCAGACTGCTGTTGACAGGACGGTAGGGGCTAGAGTTGGCCTCGAGGGGGAGCACTTCCCAGGGTTGTAACTGCACAGTTCACTGCCCCTACAGAAACAGGGCCTTACTCTCGGTCTCTCAGGATCACCATGCTCTCCATTAATGTGCACAGTGTTTATGGAAGTTGCCTGTGGATGTACCCCCATCCATCAATGATAAGAGCAGGCAGGACAGACACTGGGTCATCCCAAATGGCACCCGATCCACTATGTTGTGCACTACGTTCATTAGGGCGACTTGCGTAGGGCGTCATTTGAGAAGCATCCTGATACACTGATGTGTTGCAGCCCGATCCATTGAAATATCAGCTAGTAGGTAAGTGGTGAAATGTCCCCCACCTAATGGTTTGAATACAGTGCAATCTTGTTGTGAATAAGAAATAATGGTTGGACGACATGGTAAACAACAGCACCGCCCCTCCGATCTCCAACACAGCGCTTCAGAACACAATGAGGCTTGTCAGCGATTTACACTGTTGACCAGGCCAACCTTGATTCCCATTTCTGAAAAGAATCAGATGTGATAAGCAAGTACATACATTTACACCCAAATGATCTGGTTAATTACCTCTAAGCACAGAGAATGTAAAGAACAAGTCAGCTTAGGTTCAGACATGACAAACGGCTGTCGCCTTCTCTTAACATCAACAAATCCCTCTTCTAAAGGGTATTGTACCTTCACAGCAAATGCATTGAGAAAGAAACAAGTGTCTGAGTAAAAGTCAGCTCTTCTTCCACACTGTGGTTGTATATAATACAGCTTCTCCCAGGGTTGCTGTATACAGCAGTATGTACCAGAGTGGGCTCTGGAAGGTGATGTCAGGGCTGTGTAACGGTCGGCTAGCCCACTGGGGCAAAGTGGGGATGGGGGGGGCGTCGAGAGATGTCTCCATCCTAAATGAGGCCTGCGGGGTCTGGGTGTCTGGATATATAAACCTGTGGGTCGTTGCAGAGTTCAGGTCCGTCAACCCCCCCCATCTCACGCCTCCGGGGGCCGCTTGTTGAGTTTCACTCTCATCGCGCCGTGACATTCCCATTGTGCCTGGCGTGTGGCCTGTTTGTATAGGCTAGAGACGACGTGAGATACAGCTTCGTATATACAGCGAGACTTCAAAAGTCTGCATTACCTTTTAAGAGCTAAAATAGATCCTGGTGATTAAAATCAAGAGGTGATTTGGAAACGCTCCTGTAACGTAGTACCTCATATCAGTGAAGAAGGTTGCTTAGCTGAAAGTATTACAATTCTAGCAAGGACAATGCATTGCCTTGACAGGGGCATGATCAAGAATGCCTGACTAATATTAGAGCCTCCATCACAACAGACAAGGAGAGATGGGATGGTTAAGGGATAAGGAGTGAGTTCATGAAGCCTCTAAGCAAAAGGCGCTTCTTTGAGCAGAAACGGGAGTGATTCAAACCTCCACAGCAGCACCTTAGATTGGCCACCCAACGGGCATCCTTCGTTGCTTCCCTCAGAAAAACATGAGGAAAACAATGACTAACTGCTCTGTGTCTGAAACATCCAGACCAACCCAGGAGCATCTCTGTTTGGAGTGATGTTAGATCTAGGTTCAGCTCAATATGTGGCCTGCATCACCGTTACAACACTTACCCAACCGCTAACCGAGCCCTAGGGGTGGGATCCCTCATTAAAAATTGAAAATCTAAATGTCAACTGGAAAAGCTAGGAAAGGTCACCTATGCCTAAACGCTGAGTGGATAATATGCAGATCTCTGAGATCATAGAAGTAGAGTAACTAGAACAGACTCGCTCCTTCAGTCAGAGGTTCTGAGATGCTCAGAATCCCCCTTACATTAGCAAAAGCAGGATAACATGCACTTGCATTTCTAGGAATTCCGTCTGAATGGCTACACTTCCAGTTGCATGGGAGAGTGCAGTGTGGGAGTTGTAGTTCTAAGAGCAGACAGGCCCGGTAGGACCGAAACACAGAGAAGTTTGTCAGTCCAGGTGTGGGAGGACACCGTGCCTCCAGCTGACTGAGGCTAATGCCCAGGAATAAGAATGGGAAAAAGTGTGTGTCAGTGTGAGACACACAGCCCCCAGCCAATCTGTCTGATCTCAGCAGGTGTCATTATTGTTTCACTAACCCTTGACGACTAGCTTTAATGTGAAGAGACAAAATGTAAAGCCGTGGTAAATACACGCCTGCCGATTGGTCGTGTGACCTTCGACTTTCGCTGGTCGTGAGTGCGGCTGAACCGTGCTGACTTAGTGCTTACCCCATTTATCTTGTAGCAGACATCGTGCTAGTCTTCCCCTCCCATCTGTGTGAATGGGTCCTCTATGATGTGACTGGGATTGAGCTACTGAATAAAGCAGAGGGCTCATAAACAGCCATAGTGCACACAGGCGTGGTAAAAGTCACATTAAAATGATGGACCACATCTCTGTCTGTGTGTAAGCTACTGAACCCAAATGGTTCAGCTAAAGCTGTATAGTAGTATCCCTGTTAGTAGGCCTTATCATTGGGCTATTGGGACAGATGCTAACAATTGAGAAGGGGGAGTAATTTAAGAGTGTGAGTCGGGTATTTTGGTAAAGGCTGTCTCGTTGTGCCACATGACAACACCTGCAGTAATTAGCTTTGCTGAACGGGGCAAAGAGAAAGGGCTCTAAAGCTCCGTCTCAGCTCCCACAATCCCCTTGGCTCATTGCGTGCGGCCTTGCAGTGATCTCCGTTATTAAACGAACCCTTTGACTGTGTGAGAGCGCAACGATGCATTCTTCCACTCAATGGGAATAATATACAATAACTTTTGCTAGGATGTTTTAAAAATGTTTTTATTTGCATCTTGCTGTTCGTATTGCTCCAAGATCGTTTATTTCTGGAGATGCTATTCTGAGTTAGGTGAATGCTGGATGTATGAGAGGTAGAGAGAGACGCAGTTCCTCAAGGTACAGAACCACCTGCCAAATAACTGTAGGTTTGTATAACAAGTTGGTTGTGTTATGTATTGTATTCATTAAAGTGTTGTTTAATCTTATATGGCTTTTCTGTCAAACACCTTCAGATTTTAACCAGATAAAAGTGTGGATACTGCATATACACTGATGTCAATTTGTTGCTAGACCTAGCAGGTTTTCAGCCTCCTGCGGATGCTCTCACTGGTTAAAGAGTCTAGCTATGATAAAGAGGGCCCATGATGTTATACTGAACATTCTGTACTTATTTCATTTGTAGCATATGATGACAAATTCAGCTTTTATATAAAGGTTCACTTGAAAAATGGTCAAACTTCTTTATCAATTTGAAACACAGGTGGGCTGTTGGTTTATCGATTATGTTGATAAATTACTTCACCTTACCAGATATTGCTGTATTATTCAGAACAGAGCTCTGCTGACTGCAGCATATGCACACTCCTTCAGTATTGAATTCACTTTTACAGGATCAGCGGCCTGAGTGAATTTTGGTTCCCCCGTCAGTATTTCTGGGATGTTGCCTGTGCATCCACAGCTGTGCCAACTCTCTCCCATGCTGCTACCGGCAGGCAGCACAACTAACAACTGTGATGTTTAGAAACACTGAACAAACACAAACACTCAACTGCTCCTCACAAAGTTTGGGTCACAAAGACTAGAGGCTGAAGTTATGAAAATAAGTGTACTGTTACATCAGGACATAGAGTTACTGTCAGAATACTAGAAAATATCACAAGCAAGCAATCTGCAAGCAAGTGTCAAAATTAAGAATTGATGTGTTGACCATAACTACATTTACATTTCAGTCATTTAGCAGATGTTCTTATCCAGAGCGACTAAAAAAACAGGGACATTCATCTGGAGGAAATTAGGGTTAAGTGTCTTGCCCAAGGACACAAACAACATTTGGCAAAGTTGAGAATCAAACCAGCAAACTTTCAACTTCAAAACATTTTTTTGTATATGGAAAATGTTATTTTCTTTTTTTATTCAACACAATAAATGTGTATTTTCTCATGTTTGTAATGTCACATTCACCTTCCAGATGGGACCATTACAGTTGCTGCAGACTCTAGGCTATACAGCTTCGGCCCTGAGCCAGACAGATTGAGTTCTCCTTAAAAGCGCTACGCAAATGCGTCATTAAACATTTCTAAAACTGCAACAGTAAACTGAATGGGAGGACAGAGATGAATTCAGGAGTCGAACAGAATAGCTGCTAAGTCGTTTCTATGGCAACCTACACAAAGAAACGTTGATACAACCTGTTCAAGAACACCTTGTCTGGTTACTTTATTTTAAATGGTTTTAATAGCTGAGAACATTCTCCCCTCCCCAATCCTATTTCTCCCCTCCCTATTCCCACTAATCCTGCCTTGTCGGCAGCTCCACAACTCCTTGGACAGATCTGTGGGATGACGAGGGGCGCACACATGGTTCATCCAACCACAAGTTGCCCAGTTGCCGATTCTTTTCGCACTGCTCATCCTACACGGGATGATTATGTTCAACATCTATACTTTTTTTATTTACAGGGACCCGATCTGGACACAAGGAGTCAATGGAGAGCGATGTGGCAGGATAGATAATCTGATTTATCTAACCCAAATTCTGGACAGCACTATGCCAACTTGCGCTGCCTTGTGCAGGAGTTCCGGGTAAAGTCAGAGAACCCATAGCCAGGCTCGAACCACGGGTTATCATGGCGTAGACTGTCCTGTAATGCAGCGACTTAGCCCGTTATGCCATTTTGAATGTGCTACACCATAGCCAAACAATCTTGAGGCGGAGATAAACTTAAAACGTCCATATGATGAGAAAGTGCTGTTCCAATTAATTTTCAATGAGATAAAAGCAGCGAGAAAAGGACTGGAATGTGGCCTGGTGAGCGGTGGCCTAATGGCAAAGAAGCCATTGAAAAAGCTTGCTATTTGGGGAGTCAAAGTGTCTTGTGTTAATTTGCTGCTTCCAAATCTATCATAGCCATTACAAATTGGTTAAAGTGCAAGCCTGCAATCTAAGTTCACCTCACAAGCATTTGAGGTTGCCACGCATTGTGCTGTCCTCAGACTAGGCTGGAGAGCATTAGATTGGTAGTCCGAAAAAAAATTGGTTTAGCTCCGCTTTAAAGGTACAATATGTAATATCAATCAAAACAATAACAAAATACATACTTTGCATTGAAAGAAAACATCACTATACATATATTATATATATTTCTTAGTTGTGTACTTACATTATCCTAACTGTTTCCACCAACTTTCAAATCCAGAGAAATTTGTAATTTAATTTGAAGACACGGGACGTTTCTTTTTGTCGCCCGTCAATGACGTCATATAATATAGTTGCTCTAAGTTCCAAGGAACCGCCAAACATAACGTGAATAAAGTTATAATATTTTTAACAATACATGACTTTGTCAGTGAACATTTTTTCTGCCGGAGACGCTAGATTGGAAGGTTATCATTGACGACGATAACAAAACCCATGATCCCACGCAACCTCCCGACGTCATCCAAGTACATCTTTTGCTATTGTTTTGATTGAGAGCCCCCTGGCGGCCAAAAATTACATATTGCACGTTTAACGTTAGCTTCTGTTGAACAGACGAAAAATAGTGACAGCAGCACCGAAACCCATGTAGCCTGACGTTAACCAAGTTTTCTGATCATAACCTAGATTTGGTGCTGTATTTTTTCAAGAAAAGGGAACCAGTTCAAAACTTAGAAACACAGAGATTATAGCTACCACATGCACACAGTGGTACACTGGCAAAAACACAACAGAATGTGTATGGTATCAAATTGCCGCCAAATGTCTTGTGGGTAAATAATATGATTTGTACATCTGTAAATCACAATCCACTCTACGGTTTTGCATTTCGTAGTTGTATGTAAAAATCTGTGAATGCGTGATTAAATACTTGCAAGAATTAAAAATTTGTATCTGTACAAACTTTCTTTGTTGCAAGTATTCAAAAAATATTTACAC
>JACXGM010031405.1:0-12973 GCA_016801145.1 Umbra pygmaea
ACTGGTATAATAATGTTGACTGGTCTTACTGACTGGTATAATAATGTTGACTGGTCTTACTGACTGGTATAATAATGTTTACTGGTCTTACTTACTGGAATAATAGTGTTGACTGGTCTTACTGACTGGTATAATTGTGCTGTCATTCTGATTGCTGCTGGTACGTGACCATCTTTGAACTTTGACCCCTGCCATCCTGCCCTCAGATATGCAGTTTCCATGGCCAGGAAGATCGGGGCACGTGTGTACGCCCTGCCTGAGGACCTGGTGGAGGTCAAACCCAAGATGGTGATGACCGTGTTTGCCTGCCTCATGGGACGAGGAATGAAGAGAGAATAACACACACACACTTCTCCATACACACACACACACACACACACACACAGACTCTGTACCATTTCACACAAAAACACATTAGGATAAACAATTCATACACACAATCTGTACTACAGACACGCACCTTTCCAGAGCAGCAGCGTAGCCATTTGTCTCAGCCTACAGTCTGTTAACAGCTTTTAGATTTAAACATTTATAAACAGCCATGATATGTATATAGTCCTATAAATATACATATGAATGTTAAAGAAATGCTCCAGAGTAAATTACATTTTTATTTGATAATTTATGTCAATGCATCAGAGAACAAGTGAGATAACATTTCCGAAACTTCTGTGTCAGTTTGCACTTGAAATACCACAAGGTTGGGGGGACCCCTGTAGCGGGCTAAATCGCTGCATTGCAGTCTATGTCATGATGGTCAAGGGTTTTGTTTTATTTAACAAAATAAATTTAAAGATTTACAAAACAAGAAATACCACAAGGTCCAGAATTCAGCCATTTTACCGATTACAGTTACCGTAAAATCGTCAATAATACTCACCAAGTTAATCGAGAGTTATACAACATACCTAACTTTAAATGGTATAGAGTGAGCAGTTCTCTGTGAGCCATTATTAAAAATGTTACTTTGCGTTTATCAAATTGTATACACAAACACATAAATGTAAAACCGGTGCTGATCGGCTACAACCGATGCTACACTGAGGCAAGTGCCTGCATTCTCCCCATGACAATGCCTGATATCAGCTAGAGTAGCTTCCAGTTACGTCCAGTGTAGCATTCGATTTTTGCTGTATCACTAAAAATGTAATCAGCAAAAAATTCTCACCAAGTTAATTGAGAGTAATACTACCTACCTAGCTCAAAATGTAGCTCTGTCCCACTCTTTACCAGAATAAAATAGCACCACCAGTGCGAGTTCCGACAATAGCTGTACCAAATTAACTCTAGCTGTAGTTTTCAAAAGCTCATCCAGTGATGTTAAATACGCCACTGGTTCTTAATTTGGATACTTGCCGTGGTCATCTTGTGGTGCATTGACATGGGAAACATGACCAGTACAACGATTTTGAGGTGTTTAGGGTCCTGGAGTGTTTCTTTAACTATGTCTTAAATAATGCTCTATTACTACAGACTGAATATTAGATTACCTTTAAAAGTCTTCACTAACGCTCCATTGACAGACTGAACGGAGGCTGGCTGTGTAACACCAGTGTGACTGTGATGAGGTGATGAGGTGATGGGGTCAAAGGTTCCCATGGAAACATGATGGGAGTGTGTCTGTTGTGGAGTTCGGTTGGCCAGGATGAATAATAGTGTGAATGAGTTGGAGCTGTGGGACTGGACTAGACTGGACTAGACTGGACTAGACTGGACTGGACTGGACTAGACTGGACTAGACTGGACTAGACGAATATACTATTGTGTTGGATGCAGAATCTCTTCATTTCATGACCTGTAATTCATGTGATGAAAATATGGTTATTTTCCTAGATTTTATACATACAGTGTATTTTATTTTTGACCAAATACAGGTAAAGCATATGTGCAGAATAGATGTTTTTAGATATGACGTCCCATCATTCCATATGTTTTATGTCTTTCAAAATAAGACCTATCAAACTATGCACTTGGAATATTTTTTTAAATTTTAGATATCATTGAAAAGCTAAACTTAAAATGTAAATGAGCAGTTTTGTAATGTTGTATATGTGGTATCGAGGTCCTAGGTAAAGCTGTATGTGATAATGATCGACCTGTGGTTGAACTGCTATTGCTGATTGAAAATGTGTTATGTAGATGGATGCTCTACAGAGAGACCGAGACAGTCTAAAATACAGACAGACTGACACCATGCTGTTGGGTAGATGGATGCTTTACAGAGAGACGGAGACAGTCTAAAATACAGACAGACTGACACCATGCTGTTGGGTAGATGGATGCTTTACAGAGAGACGGAGACAGTCTACAATACAGACAGACTGACACCATGCTGTTGGGTAGATGGATGCTTTACAGAGAGACAGAGACAGTCTAAAATACAGACAGACTGACACCATGCTGTTGGGTAGATGGATGCTTTACAGAGAGACTGAGACAGTCTAAAATACAGACAGACTGACACCATGCTGTATCGGAACTGATGGAATAAAAAATCTACTTTCTATTGTGTCAATTTGAATAATTTTTGTCATAATTTTCTCAGACTTGGAATCTGAGAGATGTGTGTTTGTTTGAGAGCAGTGTGTGTGTTTGAGAGATGTGTGTGTGTTTGAAAGATGTGTGTGTGTTTGAGAGATGTGTGTGTTAGAGAGAAGTGTGTATTTGTGAGAGAGATAGAGATGTGTGTGTGTTAGAGAAAAATGTGTGTCTGTGCGTGTTTATGAGAGAGATAAAGATTGTTTGTACTGTAAAAGGGAGAGATCGGAATCTAACATGAAACAGGGATGAAATTGGGGAGGGTCATATGCTTTTTGGATTTTAGTCTTGGGGAGGGTTTATTATTTTCTTATTTTGTCCAAAGAAGGGTCATGTCATTTTATAAATTGATATTATTTATATTATTATTTAATAATTTCTATATATGCCAGCTATTTGGAATTACGTATTGACTTGCTGAATATAGCATCATTCATTATCATTAACAAATTGTATAATGGGAACTAAAATAACATTTTGTATGTTTAAATTTGCATTGTCATTTTTAATTAGTGATGGTGTCTTAGGTAAAGTATTGTCTACGATGCATAAGATTGTGAGTTTAAAACTCTTGTCTGCTAGTTGGGCAAACTTTTTTGCATGAGGGCGTCATTGAGTTTTTGAAACCAAGCGAAGGGCTACATAATATAGCTAATTATGAAAAACAATAGGAAGCCTTTTATTGTTTTGTCACCACAAAGAAAATGCTAACGTTGTATAGAAATCTGTATCCTGAGGTTCTGGTTTGAGTATGTGAGTGGGGTGGTCGGACATGGACGAGGTTCTTGCTCTTCATTTTCTAACTTTTCAAATAACATTCTATAGTCGGTTAAAGCACATTTTATTTACTGGATCTTGGTACCTTTTTCATCAAAGGCTGCATGTTTCAATGGAAAACAACTTGCTGCACCCTTCTGGTCTGACTGACCCAGGGTGTCAAGGCGTTGATTCTGACCATGCATTTGCTACCACCACTGCTGCTGTAAACTCTGGGTCGTGAGGGATCTGAGGGGAGGGACCCTGTTGGATTTCTGGCTGAGTTCTTTGCGGAGATCCTTCCCTCTGTTTTTCAGTCACCTCCAAATCTAGACCAGGGCTACTGCATCAGCAGGCATCCAACGGGCGGAGGTAGCAGCCTCAAATCCTGAGTTTTCATTACGCATTTCCACAACTTTCGTGACCAGAAGGCAGAGAGGAGTTGATCACCGTGGAAGAAAGATGTATATATACCGGAACTTCAGCTCAGGTGTTGCCCTGTAGAGGGCTTAATCTTTCCCATTGAAATGTCTACTCCATGACAAAGGGGTGAAATTAGCTGACTGGCCATAGGTGTCGTCATGCTGGTGTATGGCTAATGTTACGCTCAGCACGATGTACAAGACACCCCTACTAGCTATAGGGGTGGGCTGAGTGACTTTGGTTGGACAAGTTGTTCAAATGCTACTGATCAGTTAATTTACCATGTTTATTTTCATGTTTTAACACAGCGTGGGATGGTGTAGCACTTAATTACAGACGTCCCAAGTCTCCCGGATGTCCTGGGAGTCTCCCGCATTTAAAGATGCTCACATATGATATAAAATATTATGGTCATCAATGTTTTGTTTGATGAAGAAAATCAATGTCTAGGATCCATCCATCCATCCTCATCCGCTTATCCGAGATCGGGTCGCGGGGGCAGCTCCAGGAGGTGACCCCAAACTTCTTTTTCCCGAGCCACATTAACTAGCTCCGACTGGGGGATCCCGGGGCGTTCCCAGGCCAGGTTAGAGATATAATCCCGCCACCTAGTCCTGTGTCTTCCCCGAGGTCTCCTCCCAGCTGGACATGCCTGGAACACCTCATGCCTGGAACACCTCCCTAGGAAGGCGCCCAGGGGGCAGCCTTACCAGCTGCCCAAACCACCTCAACTGTCTCCTTTCGATCTACTCTGAGATCCTCACGGATGACTGAGCTTCTCACCCTATCTCTAAGGGAGATGCCCACCACCCACTCTCATTTCGGCCGCTTGTACCCTGGATCTCGTTCTTTCGGTCATGACCCAGCCTTCATGACCATAGGTGAGGGTAGGAACAAAAACTGCCCGGTAGATCGAGAGCTTTGCCTTCTGGCTCAGCTCTCTTTTCGTCACAACGGTGCGATATATTGAATGTAATACCACACCCGCTGCACCGATTCTCCGACCAATCTCCCGCTCCATTGTCCCCTCAATCTCGAACAAGACCCCAAGGTAGTTGAATTCCTTCACTTGGGGTAAAGACTCATTCCCTACGTGGAGTAGGCACTCCACCGGTTTCCTGCTGAGAACCATGGCCTTAGATTTAGAGGTGCTGATCCCCATCCCAGCCGCTTCACACTCAGCTGCGAACCGATCCAGTGAGTGTTGAAGGTCACAGGCCGATGATGCCAGTAGGACCACATCATCCACAATAAGCAGCGATGAGATCCTTAGCCCACCGAACTACAAGCCATCCCCACCCCGACTACGCCTCGATATCCTGTCCATAAATACTACAAACAGGATTGGTGACAAAGCGCAGCCCTGGTGGAGACCAACCCTCACCGGAAACGAGTTTGACTTACTCCCGAGAACCCGGACACAGCTCTCGCTTTGGTCATACAGAGATTGGATGGCCCTAGGAAGGGACCCCCTCACCCCATACTCCCGCAGCACCTCCCACAGTATCGCAGCACAGTCCCACATGTAGACAGGATTGGCATACTCCCAGGCCCCCTCTAGGATCCTTGGGAAAGTAAAGACCTGATCCGTTGTTCCACGACCAGGACAGAATCCACATTGTTCCTCTTCAACCTGAGGTTCGACTATCGGTCAAACCCTCCTTTCCAGCACCTTAGAGTAGACTTTACCAGGGAGGCTGAGAAGTGTGATACCCCTGTAATTGGCACACACCCTCTGGTCCCTCTTTTTAAACAGGGGAACCACCACCCCAGTCTCCCACTCCATTGGCACTGTTCCAAACTTCCACGCAATGTTGAAGAGGCGTGTCAACCAAGACAGCCCCTCCACACCCAGAGCTTTCAGCATTTCTGGACGGATCTCATCAATCCCTGGGTCTTTGCCACTGTGGAGTTGTTTGACTACCTCAGTGACTTCCACCAGAGAAATTGACAAAGATCCCCCATCATCCTCTAGCTCTGCCTCTAATATAGAGTGCGTATTAGTTGGATTCAGGAGTTCCTCAAAGTGCTCCTTCCACCGTCCTATTACTCCTTCCGTTGAGGTCAACAAAGTCCCATCCTTACTGTATACAGCTTGGATGGTTCCCCGCTACCCCCTTCTGAAATTGGTGGACGGTTTTACAGAAGCACTTTGGTATTCCGGTTTTACGGAAGTCCTTCTCCATGTCTTCTCCGAACTTCTCCTACACCCACTGCTTTGCCTCTTTCATGGCAGAGGCTACAGCCCTTCAGGCCCTACGTTACCCTGCAACTGCCTCTGGAGTCCTCCGGGATAACATATCAGTCGGACGGCTTCCCTGACCACCGGTGTCCACTACGGTGTTCGTGGGTTACCGCCCCTTGAGGCACCCAAGACCCTAAGACCACAGCTCCCCACCGCAGCTTCAGCAATGGAGGTTTTGAACATTGTCCACTCGGGTTCAATGCCCCCAGCCTCCACAGGGATGCACGAAAAGCTCCGCCGGAGGCTTGAATTGAAAGTCTGTCGGACAGTGGCCTTTTCCAGACGTTCCCAATTCACCCGCACTACCCGTTTGGGTTTACCAGGTCTGTCCAGAGTCTTCCCTCACCCCCTGACCCAACTCACCACCAGATGATGATCAGTTCACAGCTCTGCCCCTCTCTTCACCCGAGTGTCCAGAACATATGGCCTCAGATCAGATGAAACAATTATAAAATCGATCATTGACCTTTGACCTAGGGTGCTCTGGTACCAAGTACACTTATGAGCATCCCTATGTTCGAACATGGTGTTTGTTATAGACAACCCATGACTAGCACAGAAGTCCAAGAACAACAACCACTCGGGTTTAGATCAGGGAGGCCGTTCTTCCCAATCACGCCTCTCCACGTGTCTCCATCATTGCCCACTTGTGCGTTGAAGTCCCCCAGCAGAACTATGGAATCCCCAACTGGAGCCCCATGTAGGACTCCATTCAAGGTCTCCAAGAAGGCCGAATACTCGGAACTCCTGTTTGGTGCATATACACAAACAACAGTCAGAGTTTACCCCCCCACAACCTGCAGGCACAGGGAGGCAACCCTCTCGTCCACTGGGGTAAACTCCAACGTAGCGGCGCTCAGCCGGGGTGCCACATTGCTTTCTCGGGCTGTGCCCGGCCGGGCTCCGTGGCAAACCCGGCCACCAGGCGATCGCTGACGAGCCCTCCATCCGGCCTGGCTCCAGACGGGGGCCCCAGGCTTCCTCCAGGCAGGGTCTCTCTTCTTCTACCTCAATTGTTCATGTTTTTTTTTCTTTGTCTGGTCCCTCACCTGAGACCACTTTGCCATGGGAGACCCTACCAGGAGCACCAAGCTCCAGACAACACATCCCTCAGGTTCATAGGGACACACAAACCTCTCCACCACGTTAAGGTGATGGTTCCCAGAGAGGTATGTCTAGGATATTGTATATAATTTGCGGGCATTAGAAAGCCACAATTACAATGTGGGAGACTCTCAGGACATCCGGGAGACTTGGAATGTCTGTAATTAGCTGTCCACGTTGTGTGCATTCAGTTCTGGTAGCATGTCACATGATGGTGCAGAAGTAAATGCATTGCTAAGTGTATAAATCCTTGTGAAGTTAGGGAACTGCAAACAATTGGGGGGAGTTTTCTTTCAATATTTTCAACAAATTACTCATATAATTTACTTAAAAACACCATAGAAATTGCATGTAGTTGTCTTTAGAAATCCTTAAAATGATTAATGTGGTGCATCGAGTTGGCACTTTTATAAACAAAATGTCTGTGGATATTGTAACAAGTAGTTAGATTGCAGGAACATGGAGACACATGTGAGGAGATATAAATAAATGGGTATTTAATTGGAAAAATCACAAAAACAGAGACTTCAATGAGCCAAAAACATGAGTAATACCAAAGCGCTACACCTAACACACACATGGTTAAATCCTAGGAATGACAACAGACACCAAACAACTGGGAACTTAAATAGTCTAGTAATGATTCGATTGGAATCCGGGTTATGTAATTGACAGAAATGAAACAATCAATAGGGTGGACGATGTCATATGGGAGTCCGGGTAAAACTAAAAACCAGACATGGAACAAGGAAGTGCTCAAATGGGAAGGAAGCCTAAGCATTTCGCAGCCAGCAGGGGGCGACTGTGACATAATATACTGTTGCTAGAGCAGTGGTCACCAATCCAGGTCCTGGAGATCTACCATCCTGTAAGTTTTACCTTTAACTGCAAATAATGTAGCCTCACTCAGCTCCTCATCCAGCTAATTAGTGGGATCAGGTGTGCTAAATTGGGGCTAAAGTGAAAATAGTCTGGATGGTAGATCTCCAGGACCAGGATTGGTGACCACTGTGCTAGAGGAATGGTAAAGCCGATGCTATCATTATGCAGGTTTGGTGTTTTCTGTGTTCTTATACATTTAATTATTTGGACATTATTTTAGGACAGTGCCATTTTATTTTATTCCTATATGGCAAGCCATTTTAAAATGTATTCCTAAAAACATACTAGTCACTATTTTAAAGATACTAGTACTTATTATTTAGTTACAAGTAACTATTCCAGCTTTACTAGTAACTATTCCAATAGTCAATAGTATCTATTTCAGTGTTAATAGTAACCATTCATTAGATACTAGTACCGTTTGGGTTTTTGGAATAGTTACTAGTAACTAATAATAGGAAACTCTTACCATCCCCACTGATGCTGTAGGTGACCTGGACTCCCCTCTGAGTGTTGAAGAGTTTGTTGTATCAAATTTATGCAAAGCTCCAGGTCCAGATGAACTGAGTTCTCTAAATCCACACCCACATTCAGGCCCTTCAGTCTACATTTATCCACCATTAACTGTAGTACTTTGGCCCACATTAGCATATTCATCTTCTGCATTAGCATGGCCATTCTCCTCTGCAGCCTCCAGACGGCATCCAGCATCACAGCATCACACCGAATGTGTTGTTATCAGTCTAAATACAATGGTCTAAAAAAGGCTGAATTATAAGTTTAGATTCTTTAGGGTAAAAACTACTATTTTAACATGAGCAGGCCAGCATGTTTTAGACCAACTTTTTGCCAGTGTCATCTTTCAGACATCAACATATTAAAAGTCTAAAAAATGTTTTTTAATGGTAAAATAACAAGATTTC
Organism: Umbra pygmaea; assembly: GCA_016801145.1. Taxonomy (NCBI): domain Eukaryota; kingdom Metazoa; phylum Chordata; class Actinopteri; order Esociformes; family Umbridae; genus Umbra; species Umbra pygmaea. Next base: position 8,872 of record JACXGM010031405.1, read on the forward strand.
TCCCCTGCGCTTGTGGTCTCCCTAGATGTAGAGAAGCTCTTTGATAACATTTTATGGGAGTACCTATTTGTTGTTCACATTCACATTACTAGTCGTAACATTTTCAAATATAGCTATTATAAAACTGAGATATTTGATGAAATCCTAAGATCTTAAGCTTTAAGAAAATATGAGACATGTATTTATTACTTAAAAATTGCAGTTGTGAGCCGAATTTATAATCCACTGTATTTTCCATGAGTTAAAATAACAAACGGCTTTCTTTACAAGACACATGGCTCACATTACTAGTCGTAACGTCTTCAATTTTATAGCTATTATAAAGCCAAGATAATAGCTAGAATCGTAAGTTCTTAAGCTTTAATATCATATGAGGCATGTATATATTACTTAGAAATTGTAGTTGTGAGCAGTGATTATAATCCACCTCCTATTTTATTTGAGGCACATAGCTCACATAAAGTTTAATGTTTATTTTTGTTATAGCTATTGTACAACAGAGACATTAGCTAGATTCCTGAGATTTTAAGCTTTGTAAAGATATTGGACATAAAACTTGGACCTGTGAACTGTGATTCTAGTCCAGTTTCTTTTTTTGGGGAAAATCTCCTGTGGGCTGGAGACTGATCCTTAAGAGGTATTTAAGAAGAAGTGCTATAGATGCCTGTGTTAAGGTTGGGGGCAGCACACCACATTCAATTGGCTCATTAAACACAGATAAGTGACACAAAGGCAGGAATACAGGACCCAAAAGCGGACACAGAGACAAACTGTAAACTTAACAGTTTTAATGGATTAAGGCAGTTCAGTAGTGGGTAAACAGGCAAGGTCGGCAACAAGTGGTCAGAGGTTCAGGTAATCCAATAAGGGAAAGGCAGGAGGGTAGTTGTGACTCAGGCTTAGGTCGATACCGGGGGTCAAAGGCTGGCGGTACAAGGGGGTAGGCAGGCTTGTAGTCCAAAAACAGGCAGAGGCTTGAATACCGATTTTGTATTTTGAAAGGACAAAATACTGGCAGGATTAACAGGTCAAATACAACGAATGCTAAAACGACAAGTACACGACAAGACGATCAGGCAAATGCCAACAGAACCTAGTGAACTAAATACAAAAGGACTAATGAGTATAGTGTACACCTGGTGAGGGGAGGAGATAAACACAGACAGGTGAAACACATTAGGACATTACAATAAAAGTAAGTGGGCTTACTGGGAGTGGAATTTCTTAAAAACTTCAGTAGGAAACATGTCCTTACCTGGAGCAGGTATTAAGAAGAGGTCACATTCGGGAGCAACTTTTGAGACTGTGAATTCTGAAAACTCCATGTGTCAGTACACCCATTCTGCATATATATAATCTGAAAACAACCATATATCTCTGAAATTCTCCCAAATTACTAATTTGATTTAGTTTCTATGCCAACACATTAAGAGTGTGTTTTACATTTCAACTGCTTGTTCTATTAATCCATCTATTACGTTACACCTACACGTTTCATTTTGCGGATTCATTCATGCGAGTACATAACACACATTCCATACATTTCATAGTGGTCAAAATTATATTTTAATGTTCACTGTTAAGGCTAGGGTTAGGCTTGAGGATACTAATGGTTAAGGTTAGACATGATGTTACTATAGTTAAGGTTAGGATTACGGTTAGGGTTAACATTACAAAAAGCACCAGTCTACAGTGCTGGAATGGAGAATATAACGCACACATAGTTTACATCTGGATTTTAAATCGTAAATTTGATGAGAGTCTGTAACTTATACACCACCATACCGACCCCCACCCTAGCAAATATTTATTGCTCACTAAAGGTGCTTCATATTTCCATAATTCTGGTAATTCAGGTTTTGAGTTCCCTCTAATTGTAATTGCCCTTCTCATATGTTCATATTTCACATAATTGGGTTTTACAAAATTGTTTCCTCCAAACATAATTCATGTGATTTTGGGCTGTCTGAAAATGACTTTGACACATTAGAGACCTAGTTCTGGGGTTAGAGTAGTCCAGATTCAGATCAATAACACAATTTAGATCTCCAGCAAATATTAAATGATGGGTGTTTGGTAATAGGATTTTCCCTATCAACCTTTTGAAAAAATTACGTCATCAAAGTTGGGAGCATCAGGTGTATTCCAGATGGTGCCAGATATAATTATATACCTCCCACTGCTGTCAGACATGACATTGGTAGCTGAGAAATGTATTCTTCAGATTATTTTCCCCCATTTTTTTCTCCACTCACCTTGACCAATTTGGCTTTGCAACTCCCTGGACTGATGCTGGATGGTGAAGGTCACTCACAGGGCTCATCCTCCACATGTCGCCTAGCCAGCCGATTCTTTTCACACTGCTCATCCAACATGGAAGCCTTTAGTCAGATCATATTACAGGCCTCCAATCTGCACACAAGTAGTTGCTGGAGAGCGACGTGTCAAGATAGATAATCCAAGTTAATTATCCCGAATCTCAGGCAGCACTATGTACGACTATTGTACGATTTTACTAATCAAAATCGCAACCCCTCTGACATTTGAAATTGAAATGAGAATGGAAATCTTGACTAATCCTAGAGTTTTGTAGCCTTCGGTTGTCTTTAATGCAAACATTGTCTCATGTAAGAATAACACATCTACTTTAACAAATTGGAAAAACACAGGACCACTTGTTTGGATTGTTTAAAGCTTTGACATTCCAATATACAATTTGATAGGGATGACCTACGCCACTGTGAGCAACACTAGTATTGTTAGCCATTTAAAATAATGAAAGCAATTATTTTGGGGAAAAGGTCAAGCGATGTAGTATCATTAACCATCTGAGCCACATTAAGGAAAAAACATAAAGGAACAACATAAAGAACAGAACAAAAAATACACAAAAACACACAGAAAAAGAACTGGGGCAAAAAAAGACAAAACACAAAGACAATCACAAAACCCTCTTCCAACTGAACTCAAGGCCTCTGTTCAACACTGAAAAGAGACAGCATGTGACCTCCAACCACAGCCTTGTGCGTAAGAACAGAATATTCTCTATACTTTCAACGTGGTGAGGCTCCATAGCAACAGCAATAACATAAATTGACTTGCATTCCAAAGAACATCAAGGTCAAGCTCACATAACCATAATAAAATTATGCATGACAGTATGTAGGACAACATTTTAAAAGTCATTCCATTACAATCCCAAGGTAAGCAGTCAAAAAATAAAATGACATGTTTGCGCCATCTGCTGGTGAATGTTTTGATCTGCATCACAATAAGAGAAAGATTAAATAAATGACAAGGTGGCCAGTTGACTTTCCAACGGTGTACACACAAAGGGTCTCAACAAAGGGATAAAAAGTCATTCAGCATATTTCAAAATGAGAAAAATTTAATCATGCTAAAAATAGCCAAACCCTACATGATATAAAAAAGACAAAATGTAAAAAACTAAAACACCCACATGGACATTATTTGCAGCCGATACCTCCTCTTTCCAGCTACTACCCTCCGCTCTAACCCCTCTCTACCTCTCTCTCTAACCCCTCCTTCCTTCTCCTCTAACCCCTCCCTCTCTCTAACTCCTCCTTCCTTCTTCTTTAACCCCTCCCTCTCTCACTCCTCCTTCCTTCTCCTCTAACCCCTCCCTCCCTCTAACCCCTCCTTCCTTCTTCTCTAACCCTCCCTTTCTCTAACCCCTCCTTCCTTCTCCTCCAACCCCTCCCTCTCTCTAACTCCTCCTGTCTTCTCCTCTAACCCCTCCCTCTCCCTAACCCCTCCTTCCTTCTCCTCTAACCCCTCCCTCTCTCTAACCCCTCCTTCCTTCTCCTCTAACCCCTCCCTCCCTCTAACCCCTCCGTCCTTCTCCTCTAACCCTCCCTTTCTCTAACTCCTCCTTACTTCTCCTCTAACCCCTCCCTTTCTCTAAATACTTGTCCTCTCTTTGAAGACACATGAACACAGCTGAGCAGCACAGACCACTTTGAATGTAATCAGCACCCTCAGTAGAAACACACACACACACACACACACACACACACACACACACACACACACACACACACACACACACACACACACACACACACACACACACACACACACA
>JACXGM010031406.1:0-13012 GCA_016801145.1 Umbra pygmaea
TTACCTTTATCTCCCCACCTTTCAAAACGAAGCGCCAGGCTCTGGTTGCGCGTGTTAACGCACCACGTGATTTAACTAATATAGGCTATATATACGTAAAAAATTAAAAATACTTCTTAACCGTTTAACTGATAGTATTAATCGGTTAAACGTTTTAGTTTCGGTTAACGGTTAAACGGTCAATATGAGCATCCCTAGTGTGTGCTAGTTAATGTGGCCAGGGAAAGAGATGTTTTGGGTCTCCTGCTGGAGCTGCTGCCCCAGCGACCCATAGATGGATAAGCGGTTGAAGATGAGATGAATGAGATATGCCTTTAGTGTACAACAAATATAGCAATTTTGACTTCACTGTCCCAATATCTACAAATAACACTGTAGATGTCTATTCAGTATTCAACATTTAGGGTTTAATTTATGTTCTGTCCCTGGTATGCTGTATTTGTTCACCCTGTTATGCCCCATGTTACCTGTTCTAGATTGTTCACTTTGGTGATATTGACCCAGAACCAATGAAACTGAGGTCAACGAAACTAATAGCTGATGTTGTGGCATGTTATATTTTTGTTGTTGTTGTTGTTCACTGAATAATACGCTTTATTATTAGTTATATACACTGCTCAAAAAATAAAGGGAACACTTAAACAACACAATGTAACTCCAAGTCAATCACACTTGAAATGTGAAATCACACTGTCCACTCAGGAAGCAACACTGATTGACAATCAATTTCACATGCTGTTGTGCAAATGGAACCGACAACAGGTGGAAATTGTAGGCAATTAGCAAGACACCCCCAATAAAGGAGTGGTTCTGCAGGTGGTGACCACAGACCACTTCTCAGCTCCTATGTTTCCTGTGTGATGTTTTGGTCACTTTTGAATGCTGGCGGTGCTTGCACTCTAGTGGTAGCATGAGACAGAGTCTACAACCCACACAAGTGGTTCAGGTAGTGCAGCTCATCCAGGATGGCACATCAATGTGAGCTGTGGCAAGAAGGTTTGCTGTGTCTGTCAGCGTAGTGTCCAGAGCATGGAGGCGCTACCAGGAGACAGGCCAGTACACCAGGAGATGTGGAGGAGGCCATAGGAGGGCAACAACCCAGCAGCAGGACCACTACCTCCACCTTTGTGCAAGGAGGAGCAGGAGGAGCACTGCCAGATCCCTTCACAATTACCTCCAGCAGGCCACAAATGTGCATATGTCCACTTAAACGGTCAGAAACAGACTCCATGAGGGTCGTATGAGGGCAGGACGTGTGCTTACAGCCCAACACCGTGCAGGACGTTTGGCATTTACCAGAGAACACCAAGATTGGCAAATTTGCCACTGACGCCCTGTGCTCTTCACAGATGAAAGCAGGTTCACACTGAGCAAATGTGACAGACGTGACAGAGTCTGGAGACTCTGTGGAGAACGATCTACTGCCTGCAACATCCTCTAGCATGACCGGTTTGGCAGTGGGTCAGTAATGGTGTGGCATTTCTTTGGGGGGCCACACAGCCCTCCATGTGCTCGCCAGAGGTAGCCTGACTGCCATTAGGTACCGAGATGAGATCCTCAGACCCCTTGTGAGACCATATGCTGGTGCGGTTGGCCCTGGGTTCCTCCTAATGCAAGACAATGCTAGACCTCATGTGGCAGGGGTGTGTCAGCAGTTCCTGCAAGAGGAAGGCATTGATGCTATGGACTGGCCCGCCCGTTCCCCAGACCTGAATCCGATTGAGAACATTTGGGACATCATGTCTCACTCCATCCACCAACGCCACATTGCACCACAGATTGTCCAAGAGTTGGCGGATGCTTTAGTCCAGGTCTGGGAGGACATCCGTCAGGAGACCATCCGCCACCTCATCAGGAGGATGCCAAGGAGTTGTAGGGAGGTTATACAGGCACACACTACTGAGCCTCATTTTGACTTGTTTTAAGGACATTACATCAACGTTGGATCAGCCTGTAGTGTGGTTTTCCACTTTTGATTTTGAGTGTGACTCCATATTTAGACCTCCATGGGTTAATAAATTAGATTTCCATTGATAATTTTTGTGTGATTTTGTTGTCAGCACAATCAACTATGTAAAGACGAAAGTGTTTCATACGATTAGTTCATTCATTCAGATCTAGGATGTGTTATCTTAGTGTTCCCCTTGTTTTTTTGAGCAGTGTATTTAAGTACTTTTCATTTCATTATTTTATGTGATTTACAATATGTTTTACATGTGCCTAATACTTTTGCACATTACTATATACCTTATACTGTATATCATACTTATGTTTGGTCAACCATTGAACACAGTGAATTTGGGTCTGTTAACCTGATCCCATAGCCTATTGTACTTTAACTTGAATTGCAGTCCTAATTCTGTGCTGATTATGTAGACTGTAGAGTAATATTCTGAAATTATTGTGTAAAAAACTAAACAATTTGCTCATTGTCTTGCTCACTGTCTCGGGTCCCTATTGTTTTTTAAGTCTATGTACTGGATTTAAACTGGCTTATTAAATTATGGTCATTCTATACACAAATGGAAAGATCTCTATTGTTTACCTCAGTTGCATTGCTTTTATTCACAGCTTGAGCTTGTAGAAGAAGCCACCATGAAGATATCAAAGCACTACAAAAACCACTACAAATATGGAGCATCAGCCAAAACAATTTGTGAGTCAGTCTGTAAAATCCAGGACTCAAATGATCCGGTGCTCATACTGTACCTGCAAGCCTCTGTGATAATGATATTGATGATTGCTTTGTAAAGCTGTAACATTATGAAGTAGTCTTAACATAAAACCTTGTTGCCTTTTTCCGTCCTTGTCCTCCAGATTTAGCCCCTGGAGGATCTGATGATTGGGCCTACAACCTGGGGATCCTCTACTCATTTACCTTTGAGCTGATGGACAAAGGCCAATACGGTTTCCTCCTCCCACCATCCTTAATCTCCAAGGCCTGCAATGAAGCACTCATCGCAGTAAAGAGTGTTGCACTCAGAGTCATCGAGAAAACACAATCCAGATCTGAACCCAGATGGCCCTGAGAAAATGGCTGCATGGTCTCTGAGCAGTTTCTGATTTGGTCCCCTGTGATCCTACGTATATTGTATCTAAGTGTTCCCACTCCTTAAAAATGCGGTTTGTTGGATATTGAAGAGAAGAGAAAAGAGAGTACTGAAATGACACTGGGTGGGATTCAAAGCCATGCTGCAGGAGTACACTACAGCTCTGGAAAAACATTGAGACCACCTCAAAATATCAGTGTTTTTACTATTGATAGGTATGTATTTGCCTATTTGGGTAATATTAAAATATTAATATATTAAAAATTAAAAGTTTTGATATAATAATAATAATTTTCTAATAAAACTAATTCGCTTTCAAGCATCTTGGCATGCTCTCCACCAGTCTTTCAGATTGACGTCGGGTGACTTTATGCCACTCCTGGCGCAAAAATTAAAGCAGCTCAGCTTTGTTTGATGGCATGTGAACATTCATCTTCATCTTGAGCACATTCCAGAGGTTATCAATGGGGATGATTTAAGAAAGATTTGCTGTGGTGCCTTAGTTCTTCCTAGATCTGTATATATTCCATGTGCAATGGCTTAGTGCTCAACCAACCTAATGTCACTTTAGCAATGTAGTTGTATAGTTGTAGTACTATGTATTCAAAGCCAGGAATGAAATCCTGTTCTTCTCTTTTGCATTCCAACTATGTCTTCCCAGTATTTAAACTCAACACTACAATTATGTTATCTACTGTTTGTAAGCTCGTAACGCTATACCAATCTGTAAAGATCAAAATGTTCTTAGCAAGAACAGGAATAATTTTTTGTTTTTAAAACATTATTGTATTTGTAATAAATGACTTTGTGATTGTTTAATGAAAATTATTATCTTTTGGTACTTCATCATTTGGGCATTACAATATTTAAGGTATTTACAGTATATGTAGCCCTAATCATCTGATAAGATGGCATCTGACCAACAGGTGCATCATGGGACATTTAAATTGAGTCACCAACAGACCAGGTCCTACGGGAAATCAAAACCCAGACATGTGCACTTCCTTTTCGTTTTCCCACATGCTGCTTGGCTGTTAATCTTCACATGACATTAATTTGTCTGCACACATTTGTGCAAAAACAAAATTATGCAAATAATGGACGAGGATACACTATGCAAACTATCTTATTTCAAAACATATAATCCCTTTTCACAGAGTTCAAGGGTTTCAGGGAAATGTGGAGTACCAGTGGACAACATAGATTAGGAGGACAGATTCAACAGTCAGTGGTGGACTTGTGACTCCAAACTGTAAATAGTTAAATGTTTTGGGCTTGACTTGTCCTGTTTGTGAATGTTGGACTGTTTAACCGTTATTGTTGCCCAGTTTCCCTGTATGAAGTTCAGGCTTGAGTTGTGAACAGGAGAATCCAAAAGGTAGGCCCCAAATAGATACCTTGAAAAGTGATTAATTGCTAACACATTTAAAGTTTGAAAACCATTTGCATTCTTTACCATAAAGTACTGTTTATGTGAGAGTATTGTAGTCAGTTACTGCTGGGATATAAATATGTATTTGTTTAAACACATTTACAATCAAAATATGCATTATTTAATATAACATTTTCATAGATTGAAAAGTAAACTTCTATATATATGCTAATTATTCTACAGTGGGCTGGAAAACTAAATATTTCCATTAGAATTCAGTAGGAAAATGTATCAAATTTGACCAATTACATTACTAAGCAATCTCTTTTTCATTAAATGACAAATAAACTTCATTACAAAGGATTTTTTTTCTAAAAAGGCCAAGACTATGGCCAGAAATGTGTGCCACCACAAACTGCATTTGTATTGTTTAACTTGAATAATTGAATTTAAAAACTGAATCTGAATAGCACAATTTGAAATTGAATTTATTAATTTGAAACTGAATTACAATAAAGTTGAAACTGAATGTAATATTTGAATTTGAATTCAGTTGCACTGAAAATTCAAATATACAGTGCCTTGCGACATTATTCGGCCCCCTTGTACATTTCAACCTTTTGCCACATTTCAGACTTCAAACATAAAGATATAAAACTGTAATTTCTTGTGAAGAAGCAACAACAAGTGGGACACAATCATGAAGTGGAATGAAATTTATTGGATATTTCAAACTTTTTTAACAAGTAAAAAACTGACAAATTGGGCGAGCAAAATTAAAAAAAATTTAAACAGTTGTTCATTCCTGTTTCTGTCGTGTGCAGAATCTTAGTTCATTGGACGTGATGACGTCACAAATATGTTAATTAGCGTATGACTAATTTGCCGACATTTAGCTACTAGGCAGTGTCCTCTTTTTTGGAAATCAATATATGGTCACCCTAGCATTCTCAGACCAGGGGGGTATTCCAGAAAGCAAGGTTAACTTACCGTCACATATACCCTGAACTCTAAGTTGATCAACCCAAAACTTGCTTACTCTGGGTATGTCGGTTCCCAAATGCCTGTGAGGAGTTAGTTCAATCTACGTCCTATTGGTAACCCAGAGTTACTGCGCGCGCACGGCGAGTACGTAAAGACATATTCAATGGATCACCAATTTTAGGAGTTCCCATGGAAATCCAGGAAGAAAAAAAGCGATTTATGTATTTAATTGAAACTGAGTTGGAGGTTTTAATGCTCGCTTATGAAGAATACACTCACCTAAAGGATTATTAGGAACACCCGGTCAATTTCTCATTAATGCAATTATCTACTCAACCAATCACATGGCAGTTGCTTCAATGCATTTAGGGGTGTGGTCCTGGTCAAGACAATCTCCTGAACTCCAAACTGAATGTCAGAATGGGAAAGAAAGGTGATTTACGCAATTTTGAGCCAACCATTTCTAGGGTTTACAAAGAATGGTGTGAAAATGGAAAAACATCCAGTATGCGGCAGTCCTGTGGGCAAAAATGTGTTGTTGATGCTAGAGGTCAGAGGAGAATGGGCCGACTGCTTCAAGCTGATAGAAGAGCAACTTTTACTGAAATAACCACTCGTTACAACCGAGGTATGCAGCAAAGCATTTGTGAAGCCACAACACGCACAACCTTGATGCGGATGGGCTCCAACAGCAGAAGACCCCACCGGGTACCACTCATCTCCACTACAAATAGGAAAAAGAGGCTACAGTTTGCAAGAGCTCACCAAAATTGGACAGTTGAAACCTGGAAAAATGTTGCCTGGTCTGATGAGTCTCGATTTCTGTTGAGCCATTCAGAATTTGGCGTAAACAGAATGAGAACATGGATCCATCATGCCTTGTTACCACTGTGCAGGCTGGTGGTGGTGGTGAAATGGTGTGGGGGATGTTTTCTTGGCACACTTTAGGCCCCTTAATGCCAGTTGGGCATAGTTTAAATGCCACGGCCTACCTAAGCATTGTTTCTGACCATGTCCATCCCTTTATGGCCACCATGTACCCATCTTCTGATGGCTACTTCCAGCAGGATAATGCAGCATGTCACAAAGCTCAAATAATTTCAAATTGGTTTCTTGAACATGACAATCAGTTCACTGTACTAAAATGGCCCCCGGAGTCACCAGATCTCAAACCAATAAAGCATCTTTGGGATGTGGTGGAACGGGAGCTTTATGCCCTGGATGTGCATCCCACAAATCTCCATCAACTGCAAGATGCTATCCTATCAATATGGGCCAAAATTTCTAAAGAATGCTTTCAGCACCTTGTTGAATCAATGCAGCCCTAAATCACATTAAATACGTTCTGAGGGAACTATTTTGTAAAACCGAAATATGTAAAATATGAACGTATGAGAGGGTCAATTACGTTTGTAGGGAACTAAATTGAACACTCGAATAAAATCCAATAAACGTCCATATGAAGATCATGACGTAGCATGTAAATAGCATAGTTTTTGCTAGGGCGGAGGTCGGGGATGGTGGATGGGCGTATAAATCCGCGACTTGCATGCCAGTGTTCGCGAGTTCAAATCCAGAACGGCACTTGTGTGTTTTGTTCTACATTGCTTGCGTCATGCAGACAGGCAATTGTCGGTTTTTGTAATGTTAACCCTAACCTTAATTCTAACCTTAACCTCAGTAACGTCATATCTAACCTTAACCGTTAGTAACCTCATGCCTAACCTTAACCGTTAGTATCCTCGTACCTGTCATGAATTCACGGATTCATGGAAGTAATCTTCAACGATTTATTAACAGGATTTGTTAGGAGCAAAAGAACAGTAGTGATCAGGTCTATATCAACACTTTTTCAACTCTCCTAAACCCGCAGAGCTAAACGATACCCAAGCCAGTAGCGCCACCTAGTGGAGCTTACTGCAATAATCATTTACATCACATCACATCTCCCCTCTTAACAAAATTCCAATTAGCAGTATTACATTTCTATCAATCTTTTGTTTTAACAACCAATTAAGCTTTTATACCAAATATTGTAAGTACCTTTATCATAATAGCTGTATGTCTTAAACAAAATACTTTCTTCTTTTCTATTTACTTTTAGCAATTTAACTTTCACGGTAACTTCCATAATAATACACAACCAGTAAAGAACATTTCCATCTTAAACATAGTCCTTGAACCTGGCGGGTGGTCTAATAGCTCTCCCGGCTAAAGTTCTCTTTGGGGAGGCGCCTGAACTCGGGAATATAGTTGGAACACAGGACACTGGTGAACCAGTAGCAGTGAGAGGGATGTCTGTGTCACCTTGGGTGGCAAAGTCACGATCATTATTAGTCTCTTGTCCAGCACTTTCAGAATCTGGCTCAGGCACTCCTTGCAAATGCCTCCTGTTACTGCGGGCAACAGTCCCTTGGTCGGTTTGAATTAGATAGGACCTGGGCTCTTGAGCTTTCGCGATAACTTTTGCTGGGGTTTTCCAGCCCTTCTCCCCATCCAGTTTGACATTAACCCTCTGGCCAGGCTGCAGTGCAGGCAGAGGTCGGGTTGAGTGACGCCTGTTGTAGAAGAAGCGGTAGGCCACTTTGGATCGTTGGTCCTTAACTCTCACAGCCTGATGGTCAACTGTAGTTGGGTTCAGATGCTGTGGCAACACAGGAACTGTGGTTCTGATTTCTCGTCCGATCATCAGTTGGACTGGGCTCTGGCCCGTTGCGTTGATAGCTGTGGCTCTGCAACCCAACAAGGCTAGTTGTGGATCTGGTTGTCGAAGGATTCTCTTTGCAATGGCTACACTCCTCTCAGCAGCTCCATTTGCTTGAGGGTAGTGAGGGCTTGACGTTGTGTGCTCAAAGTTGTAGTCCTCACTGAACTGGCGAAACTCTGCTGAGGCGAACTGAGGGCCATTATCTGTAACTAGCTCAAACGGGATCCCCCATCTGGCGAACATGCACTTCAGGCGAGTGATGACTTGGTTGCTGCTTGTGGAAGGTAAATGAGAAATCTCAATGTAGCGTGAGTAATAGTCAGTTGCTACTAAATACTGTTTACCTTCAAGCTCAAATAAATCGGCGGCTATCTTCTGCCAAGCTCCAATTGGCAGTGGTGTGGTGATCAGTGGCTCTTTCCTTTGAGAAGGTTTATTCTTGATGCAAAACTCACATGCGTTAATGAGCTCAGCAATGTCTCTCCCGACACCCGGCCACCACACTGAAATGTTAGCCCTTTTCCGGCACTTTGTAAGTCCCTGATGACCCGCATGTATTTGTGACAGCACAGTCTTTTGCATTGAAAGTGGAACAACAATGTGGACATCATGCAGCAATAGTCCATAGATTTCAGACAGATGAGCTCTAGCAGCGTGATACTTGAGCAGGTTATGCGGCAGGCAGGACAAATCTGAGGGCCAGCCATTGCTTGTGTAACGAATCACCGATTGAAGAATGTTGTTGTTGCTTGTAGCTTCTCTCATTGCATTAAGTCTGTCTTTGGTGATTGGTCTAGTTCCCATCACTGCCTGAACATAAGCTTTGACATCGTTCTCTGTGTCTGACACAGTACCACTCTGCAGGGGGTTGCGAGACAGGGTGTCAGCGACAACAAGCTGTTTTCCTGGTACATGAGCAGCTTTTGCATTAAACTTCATTAGACGCATCAATAACCTCTGACACCTAACAGGTGCTTTATCCAGGTCGTAACTGTTGATAAGTGGAACCAGAGGTTTGTGGTCAGTCTCAAGCACAAACCTGTCCAGACCTTGTAAGTACCTCCCAAAACGCTCGCATAGCCACACACTGGCAAGGCATTCCTTTTCTATCTGGGAGTACCTAGGCTCAGTCTCTGTCAGTGTCCTTGAACAAAAGGCAACTGGTCGAAGACCATCACTGTGTTCTTGATAGAGTGCGCCCCCTAGGCCATAACTACTTGCATCTGCGCTCATCACTATTGACTTAGTCATGTCATAATATGCCAGTACAGGTGCTGAGGTTAGCACGAAGACTGGGTGAAGTCAAACGATTCAGGAGATTGAAACTTAGCCATCTCGTTGCTTCAATCTTGTTCACAGGGTGAAAGATCCCGCTTCGGACACCATGTCATGAATTCACGGATTAATGGAAGTAATCTTCAACGATTTATTAACAGGATTTGTTAGGAGCAAAAGAACAGTAGTGATCAGGTCTATATCAACACTTTTTCAACTCTCCTAAACCCGCAGAGCTAAACGATACCCAAGCCAGTAGCGCCACCTAGTGGAGCTTACTGCAATAATCATTTACATCACATCACACTACCTAACCTTAACTGTGAATGTTGCAATATAATTTTGAACGATATGGAATGTTCTCGCATAAATCCCCTAAACGAAATGTACCGGAGCAACGTAATTCAAGTCCAAATATAGCCTAATAACAAAACGTGCAGTTCAAATGTAAAAAGACCCTAAATAGGTTGGCATATAACGTAATTTAGGTTTTCAAAATAGTTTCCTGAGAACATAGTTTGGGAGAAATTCTGAGATTTACGGTTGAATCCATGCCACGTAGAATTAAGGCAGTTCTGAAGGCGAAAGGGGGTCAAACACAGTATTAGTATGGTGTTCCTTATAATCGTTTAGGTGAGTGTATAAGACCATTATTACTAAAAAAGCAATACTGCTGCATCAGCAAAAGAGAGTTGGCTTGGCAAAAAATAACAGACAGAGTAAATATGTGAGTTTATGAAATTATAAATTGGCTATTTTTCCCGTTCGCTGTAATGCAAAAATCTTTTGGGCATGTTTTAAAAATAGACACGCATTTACTTTTTGCCCTTCATACATTTCTTAATATTACTGTAATAATGTACATATTTGTCTAGTAATATAAACTATTGGCTTCTCGTTTTATCAGGTGTAATCCCTGTAAAAAGAACTGTGAGCCAAGTCGAAATGAAACAAAAACATTCTCTAACAGGGTAATATTTTCTTAACTTACTAAACTGTTACTGAAGCAATGTAATTTAGTATGTTATGTAATTACATGTTCTATGTAGCCAATAGAAAGAAGGCTGATGCCCGTAAAACAGGCGGGGGTCCACCTCCACTTTCCCTTAACCCGGCTGAGTTGGCACTTTCCCTTAATAAAGGTCGACCTGTAATCGATGGGATTCCAGGGGGCAGTTCATCAGACAAAGCTACCAACACAAGTGGCTTAAAATGTAGGTGTACCATATTAAAACGTATGATTCATATATGTTTTCACTTTTTCATCAGTATTTATAATAAATAAAATCAACAACTTTAACCATTTCAATGTATAATGAATACGAACACGAAGGTCAAAAGTTATTGAATTTTAAAGCATTGGATCTTTCATTAAAAGCATCAGTTATACAGAAGGTATACCTGAATCCTAACTGGTTCACTAGTAAGCTAATAAGAGTATTTCACCCATTGTTCAGTAAGGACCTATTTCCATTTCTACAAATTACAACTGATCATTTTCAGATATTGGAAAAGGAAATAATTTGTAAGATGTCGTTATTTTTCAAACAAGCCATGAAATGTTGGTTGCAATTCCAATTTAATCCACCTGAAAATAGGGACCAAATTTTACAATTATTGTGGCAAAATTCTCATATACTAGTTGATAAAAAGCCTGTATACTTTGACAAGGTAAAGTATGTTTGGAAAAGGAATAATGTTTGTAAATGACATTATAAATGAAGCCGGTGGAGTGATGCCTTACATACAGTTAACAAAAACATATGGAGACGTATGCTCTCTTCAAAAATATAATCAACTAACCGCAGCAATACCATATATGTCACATCTAGGCCAGGATGGAATGTGTATTGTGACTCTTTTCTGTTGGTTTAAGTGCTTTTTCATGGTGGTTAAGTTAGTTTTGTTATTTTCCTCATGTGTCCTCATTGTTTCTGCTCGGTGTGTGTTTGTTCAGGTTCCTTCCCCTAGTGTGGTGTTGCCTCCCTCTTGTGCCTCTGTGGTGTATTTACCTGTGCTCCTTGTTTTTAGTCAGATTATGTCAGTTGTTGTTCCCAGGTGTCTGTCATTAGTCCTCGTTAGTTGTGGTATGTAGTTTGTGTGTTTGCTTCCCTCCCTTGTTGGTCAATGTCTACTGTTACATGTTCCTGTGGTGCTATAGTTAAAGGAGTGTTCCACAGTAAATCAGTTTCATAGTATACCATTTACAAACGTTACCATAGATGATTTATGTCATATACACGTCTGTTCTTTTTCAATATATCAGAGAAAAGCCGATAGTATATTTCAGTTCCTTTCGCATCCACTGGGGTGCTTCTGTATCCGTCTAAAATTGAGTTACCACAACTCCCAGAATTCCAAGCGAATTTAGTGCCTGTCCCCTCACACCTCTGTAGAGCTTGACGCTAGAATTTTTTTTTTAAATTGTAGTCTAATTTCTATTCATCGTGCCCATTTGGTGTTCTGTACCTGGTTGCAGAAATTACAAGCAAGCACAAAAAGAAGAAGTAATCTTTCACACTTTACAATAGGCTATAAAAAGTTGGTGTCCGCAGTCTGCATTTTAGGTTGGAAGATTATGAAAGGGATCTACGTGCTAAATTACCCGGCAATACAGCCCGAAAGCGGCTGAAAAGCGATGCAATCCCATCCATTTTTCTTTATCTGGAAAGAGTAGCCTATATATAGTAAGGTATAGTAATTTATCCACTCAGCTAGCTACTAAATACAGCTGGCACAGTACACATACAGTACAATAACATTACCACACAGACACGATGTGTGCTACATTATCAAGGTACAGAAAATAGGTTTAATAAACTTACTCATCATTGTCTTCCTGCTACGTCTCTCTCCATGCGTTCTAAAAAACTCCAGTGATTCAGTGACGCATATGCGGTCGTCAGTCATTTTCGGTTCAAGCCATACACGTAAAGCTTGTCCATGATCATTGTAGGAAGTGCTTTGTTCTTCAGTAGACATGGATGGATAGATTCCCACAGAAGCAATTAGAATTTAACCGCGTTTCAACTGTATTATCTGTAGAACATGCTGCCTGAATATCAAACTCCATTCGTTGTAAATGTTCTTCGGTGTACTCGGACACAAACATGTATGGTTGGATGTCACTCAGAATGTAAAAGCAAGTTGTAAAATTCCTCATCTGGAAATCCTAGGTTATTAGCAACTGTGTTACCAGCGACTTTGTTTACAAAATGTTTCACAGAATTTAGAGAACATGCTGGGTGGGCGGGGCTTGGAACAAGGAAGCCAGCGTTGTAGTTCTCTACATACTGAAAAAATCATACCACCTCGTCTATTTAGCATTAAAACGGCTGATCGAAACGTCACAGAAAGACAAGCTATACCCTAAAAAATCAAGGACAACCGAGGGTTTAAGTTTGGGTTTAAGTTTGAAAGCCAGATCAGTATAACAGGGATGCTTATTTTCGCCACCGAATACACGCCTACATTCATTTTCCTATATCCACAGTCGATTCATACCATGGGGTGACGTCAGCGAGTGAAAATTCCCCGCGAAATTTCAAATCTTGCTCTTACACTAGCCAGGCATGTATTAAACATATCTCACTGTTCTACAAATGTATGGGAGAAGCTACTAGC